>VOPJ01015913.1:0-17257 GCA_014673585.1 Semibalanus balanoides | reverse complement strand
CAGCACTTACTTCATATTTGTACTACGACGGGCGTGTTTTTGACAACTTTCAGAAAGGTGAAACATTCCTTTTAAATCAGCTATCAATGCATAAGCAAGCGAAATCCGATGAGTTTTCAGAATTGTGGGAGACTTTTGGGGATTTTCCCCTCCCCAAACTACCCCCCCCTTCCAACCACCGTTCTGGATCCGCCAGTGAATTGGGTTCTATTTTCGTTTTTACATTCGCATCGGGTGTATTTTCATCGGAAACAGGTCATCAAATGTTCCATCCGCATCGTTTGAGCCCCCAGAAACAGACAACGAACGTCGTAATCAACGTCTCCATACAGGCCCAATCTCCATCTACGCAGAAGCGGCTATTTCTGCATGATTTAGCTTTCCTATCGTACAGATTGGAGCGCGTATATCACCTTTTATGGGGCGGCACACAATCCGAAACAGTAGCGCGCGCGAGAAAACTGTTGATGCAGCACTATCGCCGAACGAGAGAGGAAGCGATAGGTCCTATCGGTTTCCGCGCTCGCATTATGTCCTGAAGTTGTCATATGTCTTGTACAAAACGGCCAAAAACATAAAGTGTTCTCTTTCTGGTATTGCAAATGTCTTTCCATTGCTAGGTAGGGGATCACAGTTCAATGCACAGGCAACACAGAACAAATTGATGGCTTACATGTGGCTGTTAAACTAGCGTTTGCATAAAGCGATTAGCATGTAAATCAAGCAATGAATAGGCGATCAAAATCCTGGTAGAGTAGTTAATGAAACGGCAACGATCCCGGTCACACACTTGGTAATACTAGGAATTCTGTCTAGCCAAAGAATGACCCAATTTATTTATATATTTTATGCTCAACGCCAACATAACTGAAACCACCAACGAGCAAAGGCAAAGGTTAAAACAAATCAATTTTAAACACATTTCCAACCGAGTTTAAACAGCGAGCAAGAGTGGCAAAAATAAGAGCGAGCTTAAAACAATGCAAACATATAAATAAGAAGAACGTTCCAGGGATATAATAGATATGGATATAATAGATTAATCTCGATGCAGGAAAAGTCAGAGCCCCTAATGAAACGATGCTTCCAAAGGTGGTTCGAAGTTGAGAGCAAATTCACATTTGTATGTCTCAACATTCCTGTTGTGACCCAAGCCAATCGGCCAGTGCTGGCCATTTTGCCCAGCGGACGTGCCCCGTCTCCTCATGACCACACACAGAGTCTCAGACCGCTATACAGTATCGATACAGCGTCCGGTCTGGCCGGCGGTATCTCTCTATGCCCGGTCCATTACCCCGCCTATCTCCAGCCGGGGGAGGGTCCGGCGGTCAGTCCGGCGGCCGGTCAGATCAGCAGGACCAGCCACCACACCATCACTGCCGACTGGAGGACCGGCGGCCGGTCAGGTCAGCAGGACCAGCCACCACACCATCACACCCGACTGGAGGACGGTAGGAGGTGGGATTCAAGAAGAAGAAGACAAAAATTGCATGGATATAATAGATTACTCTCAATCCAGGAAAAGCCAGAAACTTTAATGAGGGGAGCGTCCGGCCAGGTCAGCAGAAACAGCCACCACACCACCATCACTGCCGACTGGCCGCTCATCTGCAGCTACCGACAGCATGGCGTATCGATAAGTGACTGTCACTGACCAGCGCCACAGCTTCATCGAGAAGCAGACCAGAAGCAGGGCTTCAGCGAGTCTAACCAGAGGTCCAGCAGCCTCCGACGCCGACCGCCGTCCCACACCATGCATATTCCCCGGTCGGTTAACAATGAACGGAAGCGGGATGGGCACCATTGGCTCGGTGGCTGCAGCCCGGACCACCCGCACACCGGCACAGCACCGGCACACACACCGAGAGGCGGGGCAATTTATGGCCCGATCGTGACGATGAATTATGCTGCGGCGCTCCCTGCGGCCGCCAGCTCACGGTGGTGGGAGCGAGCCTCTGTACCGCCGACTGTTAGGCAACACAGGCAGACGGACACACAATCAGAGGTGACAAAAACACGCCAGCTTGCTACACATTAGCACAAAGTTTGGAATGCATGCTTGCTACAAGAACATCACAAGGACCGTTTTCTCCGACGCTTCCGACAACACGAGACCTTGCGACGACTAGCGCAGGTGCGAGGGCTTTTATGAATTTCAGCATTCTTCGCATTCTACATTAGCCGTTTTCACGATGGCTTATTTTGCGCGAAATGTTTTTAAATGTTTTAAAATGTTTCAGTGGAAGCCGTCTTCACGATGGGCTAATTTGCGAGAAATGTTTTAACCCTCGCCGTATGGGACCGTAGGGCGAGGGCCATTTTTTTCGCCAATTAGTCCATTGTGAAAGCAGCTACCACTGAAACATTTTTTAACATTTTAAAATGTTTTAAAACATTTCGCGCAAAATAAGCCATCGTGAAAACGGCTAGTATTTGCAAAAGCAAGTATGTCGGCACTAATTCAAAGGATTCATACAGTTGTGAATCAAGTTGTCGATTTCTCCCGCTGTGTCCAGGCCGGGATGAGGCTCGTCGTCGCTCGGCGCGTGACGGGATCGGTTCAGTGGGCTGGCCGCCGCGGTGTGGGCGGATACACCGCATATTATCAGTGATGCACGAACCATGCAGACCACACACAGCATACGAGGACCCGGACCAGTGGGCGATGGGAATGTAATTTGGGAACGGCCATCACAAAATGGCCGGCGTCTGAGCGCGGTCATATCCAAAGAATAAAGACGATGGCATGGCGGTATAGAGATCAAGAAACGAGGCGTCAGGAAACACCGTGAAACACAATACACGTTCTTCCATAGTTTAGAACTATGCAAAATACAAGCAAAAAGAAGCCGGTGAATATTAAATATTAATATTCTTCAACGAATAGGTATTAGCTGATTTTTTTTTTAGAAACTGTTCAATCGCGAATTTGGCAGCAAAGCGTGATTGATGACAGCAACGCTGGAACCATGGGTCGAAGTTTATATCTCTTGAGGAGGGCCCGAGCCCCCCCCATCCCAAATGAGTTCAAATTTTATCGTTAGGCCTATGGCGTTGCATGGTAAGAACTGAGTTAAAATCTATAAAATTAACAATAGGGCCCCCCGAGCGATTTCATAAAGTTCCGCTTGTGGCTGCAGCTATACTTAATATACCGGCAGGTACCGGTACCATACGGTACGTTTTAAACTGAGCAGCGTTATGGATCCAATGATGAATAATTCGCTGATAACATTTAATGACGCACAAAGCCACCGTTCTGGATGAGCCACCGAGATCAGCACAGGGAATGTAGTCTCGCTTGATAGCCCGCTTAAAGAGCTGACACTAACAAAGCCCGGAAGTTTAATGATAATAATCCGCGACGGTACGCCGTCATAATCTATTATCATTGGCCATTCAATCATCATTTCCCAGCACACGCCAAAACACACCCTGCCGCAGAGCCGCGTCACGTATCCGAATCAATATCGGGCCACTGACCCGCCGCGGCTCCAAATAATTACGTCCGGATCCACATAATTACGTCTAAACACTCGGCAGCGGCACAACTACGGAAATTAAAACAGCAGGAGTGAGCCCCAGCTGAGCCTCAGCGCGGCCGGCCTCATTAGGCGTTACGAGAGCGCCGGTCATATTCGGGGCACTGCCGCGCTGATGGACGCAGCGCGTCGGTTTTCCCAGCTCTCAGGACGGACAACAGCGTCTCTGCGGAGTGCCTGCTACCCGCCGTCTCGCCGCGGGACGGAAGCCTAACTGTCTACCGAGAGAACGGAGCAATGAAGAAGCGGACGGAGTGCAATGGAAGAGAGACGGAGCTGGCAGCATCAACCGGACGGCTGGTGGTCAGTCGCACGGCGGCTAACTGTTGCGTAATGAGCGTCCAGGCCGAGTTTAGTTCCGACACCGATGACGCGCATGTAATTGGCCGGCCCGTATGAAGCCACTCCTTAGGTAATGTCCCGTCAGCGGTAGTTAACTGGCCGACGGGATGGCAATACGCCGCTGGCAGCAGCCGGCGCTTTATTCGCAAGTGGAAGGCGCCCTGGATTGGGAGTTGGCGCCGACAGGGTCGGGCTATGGGGCGGTTGTGTAAGAGAACTAGGCCTAGAACGCATGGCATTTCAGATAACTCCCGCACCGCCGCTGCAAGTTGTCATGTTGTCAATAACAACATTCCAGTTTAATAACCAGCGACACTTTTTGTGAGGTTACAATCGGGGTAAGACAGCCACCAACTGTGCCACGCCCGCTCTGGAATTCAGTGTTGACACAATTACCGGGCGGACATAGCTGAGACGTTAGTACCGAATGTCAGGCTACTCACCCCGGCTTTCGGGCACTCTCCGTTGAGGATCGGTCCTGAGATGACTACTTCGGTGTTGCGGTACTAGCAACTCGATCCATTGAAGCACATGTGGAATTTTTCCGTTGAATAATCTCCTCCACCTGCTTATGGAGAAAGATGCAGACGCTGTGGCTGCGGTTCCTGCGGTTCACTTGGAGTAGCCCGTGTGCTGGGCGCAGAAAGGTAGGTCAACCTCAAGGCAACCTCTCGCTCCAGGATGCCGGCGAGTCCCGGGCTACGGTCCCGAGGCCTGCCCTCGCCCACCCGCGCCGCCTGCAGCACGTTGGCGTCCCCGCAGCCCTCAGCGATCATCTCCCCGTCAGCTGTCGTAGTTGGCGTCCGGTTGACCGCACGTGCGCACGATCCGCGAGACGTAGCCCTTCTCCTGCTGGCCGGGCAGGTGCGAGCGTCGCTGCACAGTCAGGAAGTAGGCGTAGTCGCCTTCGTGGAAGCCGTACACGTACTCCACCAGGAAGTGGTCGCGGTACTTGACGTCCACCGTCAACATCGAGTGCTTGTTGAACGAACGCTCGACGAGGTCCAGGTCGTCGAGGCTACGCGTGGAGATGGCCGGCACGTTGTTGCGGTAGTTGCCCACCAGGGTGAAGGTGGTGGCCACGTAAAGGACTTTGGTCGCTGGCCACGAGTTGTAGTGCTCCGGTCCGATGAAGGCCACTGTTGACGAGTTGGCATCGTTGGCAGCGATGGCCCGCGGGAGGTCCTGACCGGGCCACGATATGTTGGTCAGGTTGTAATTGGTACACGCGCCCTGAAGCACTGATCCACACGCCAGCAACGTCCGCGACTCCTGGTCCACGACCAGCACCTTGTTCACATTGTCTGTGGGCTCGGTTTGGACGTCGTCGTCGACGTCTTCCTGACAGCCGGAGGCGGGACAGAGCGGACTGTCCTGGCGCGGTCCGGTGACCACCTCCTCCAGCCGAGCCAGCGGACAGGACATTGGTACTCCTATTGCACGCCGATGCCCAGTTGTACGCTTCTTCCACCACGCTCCCACTGACACTGGCCCAGATCTGGACTTGATCTGCAGCGTTGGGTTCGTCCGGCTGACCTCACCACTACAGATCCAGCTGGGTCACACCGGCTCCATCGCACCGAGACGCCCAACCACAGCAGGTGCCACCAAACGGACGAATCGGCGCACTCTCCTCTAACAGCTGAAGTGCACGAATCTTGGTATGGTTTCATCCACCATACTCTGAAAGAAGAGAAAAACAATGTCAGCAAACAGAACAATCAGAGCAAAAGGACCAAGTTGTACCGCATGCGGACGCGGAGTGTATTAGTTAAAGCTGTTCGTACAATACCGGTATTACGGTTCAAAGAATGCATATTACAGATATACTGCATTTCACACAGGTGATATATATGCTTTCACCCCCCCCGCAAACAAAAAAAAAAAAAATTATCTGCTGCCGTGGCGATCACTGCCTGTCAGGTCATACCTAGAGAGGAGGGCGCTTTACACTCAAATCGTCCATGTGTTGCTCGACTGATCCTAGGCCCAATGCTGTGAATTGTGTATGTTATTCGGTAAATAGTTTACAATATTACCAGTAAGACAGCGAAGGACGAGCGAGTCCGAGCCCCGTCTGTCCGCACCCCACCACAACCGAGCGTCTTCTGACCGCTGATTGGACAAGGAGATGTTATGGACAGCTACCGTTTGGTGACGACACTGGCGCAATATAGCGGCGCGTGATGGAACTAACGCTGCTGGCCGGGACTGAAGTGGGCGCCAATGGGACTGGGCTGGGCGGCCGATTTTTTTACAGTTTTACCCTCCTGGCCCCTACGGTGCAGTTTGCACCTTTCGGGGACGAGACTCAAGTCAATAACATAACTGATTGAATGGAGCTATCAGATGGCGAAGACCGCTTGTCAATCAGATGCGAGATTCCAAAGGATATAAGTTTCTGAAAAGCGCTACGGTCAGGTTGGGCCGGGTCGGGCCGGGTCGGGTTGGCCGCTTATATGTGAGAAAAAATCCGTATTCAGTGAGGACTCGCTCGCGCTTCGCGCTCGCTCGTAATTACCCCGGTGCGCATTTGCTACAGAGACTTGCGGTCCACAAAAAATGCTTGCCCTGCAACTAGGCCTTCATTTTTATCCTCCTCAACAATACACGGACTGGCATCCACGACCTTTAGCAGAGCTGAATATAATAGACCCAGTACTTGACACATAAGAAGAAGGCACTTGGGGACAGGACAGGACACTGGCACTGCAGCGTCGTGAGACAATGCTCCCATGAACGATAGATGAACTAATTTCAGTCGTTACGCTCCACGATTAATCACACGCAGCATGATAAAGGGACCATTTACGAGGAGTCAGCTTATTTCTGTCATGCGTGGCAGCCTTAATGAACTAACCAGACAGGTGGCAGTATATCAGAGAGCGAGCTGCTGCTACTCCACCTCCGACCTGTTGCGGCCTGCGGCATGAGCGGCCGTGTGTCCCTGTACCAGTCTGTAGTCTGCCGGTCTGTAACTCGACTGTCCCCAGACCCCAGGTGCTCCCATGAGGCGGCGGCAGCATCGCCCTGTTTACGTGCCGTCTCGCCATCCCGCATGTAAACCACACCTCTGCGGGACCTGCGTGTTATTGTTGGAGCAGAGGGGGTTCAGCAACGGCGGGACCTGCGGAACCGGCGGGGAGGAACGGTGAGCGAACAGCACCCATCGGCACCCGTCGGCAACCGTCGGCACCCGTCGGCACCCGTCGGTGGCCCAACAAACCGATCGGCAATCGATGAAAGAAATCGTCCGGCGGCGCGCTGCCGGTGATATCGGTTGATCGCGGCGGGTGCCTGCCGAGCCTGCCGACGGCTATCGGGCACATCTGGGATGTGTCGGCGATATGGGGGCCGACAGGCAGACACGAGTGGAGCGCGCCGCCGTCACTGCCGCCGCCGCGCCAGAATTGTCGATTGTCAGGGCGGGCGTCAACGGCGCAGTAATTCAAATTTACTCCGGTCAGGCCCACCAGATTGGGACAAACATTGCACTGGCAGCGTGAAAACAGAAACTGATTTATCAACGGGAGAAGATAAGCTACAAGCTGAGATATGATAATATGGGATTCATCCCGTAAGTGACTAAAAGGCCACTGTGACAACAGGTTAAGAAGACGAATCAATACAAAAAATATCAGTATCTTTTATCATTGCGACCCGTAAATTGACATGCTTCTGCACATTATTTAAGTTGTATTTAAACTTTCTCTATGTGTTTTCATGTAGGCACTTTCATTGAAACTGATATGTCTAACGTAGTTTGCGGATGCAAAAGATGCTAAATTGTAATACGAATATTACCGATACAATTTAACTTGAATGAAGTAGAATTTTATGTTCCGTGAGCATTTCCAGTTTCATAACATTTTGACGGCAATTCACATAAACATTAAACAACCGACAACATATGCATAAACATCCGACTAGTAAAATATACAAAAAACGGTAACCGAATCATTATCTATCAGGGTGGGTCCTAATCAAATGCACGGGCCACTAATGACCTGTTGCGGGGCTGTACTCTCACGATAGATCGGGCGTCCGAGAGCGGGCGGGGTGGCCGCTCCTCTGCTAGATATGCATACCGGCCTGGGCAGCAGCGGCTAATCGATTTCAGTCGGAATGTCCGCCAGACAGCGCCGGCGACAGGCACAGACGGAGATACAGAGGAGAGAGAGAGAGAGGGCTGATTGCAGACGGGTTCAGTCCTCAGTCGTACACAGAGCGCTGCCTGCTGATATCGGAGAGCGAACACAGAGAGTACACAGAGCACAGGTATGCACTGCACCGTGTGTCGTGCTGCAGGGTGATGGTATCGCCCCACGTGTGTGCTCGTGTGTGCTCGTGGGACTGATGGTATCCCGGCACACGTGCTCGCGGCACGGCCGGAGTGATTGCGGCCCTGTTGGAGAGTGAGCCGTCGTGTCGCCGCAGCCAACTGCTGAAAAGCGAGCACGAGTCCACCCACACCGAGAGCCAAGTTTGGTCGACAAACGCTCAAGTTTCGACAGGCGTGATGTACGGTTCGAAGGCGCCACTGATCTCAATGGGCTCCGAGTGCCGTTTCCGGCCGTCGCTCTCACCCGCTGCTGCGCGTCTCTGCTCGAGGTGCTGTTTAAACTGCGCATTTACCTGCACAGGAGTTCCAAATTCAGCAGTCAGCTGATGGTGTTAAATATATAAATTGGCAAGTGAATTGTGAGCAAATAACTGAGACATAAACTTGAGCTTGAGAGAATGGGTCGCTTTTCAGGTCGTTAGCGAAATATGCACTATTTGGAATTTATCGATCGAGCTTTGTTTATTTCGGGAAATAGAATCATCATTCGTAGCATAGTAAGCGTATGGTTACGGGAGCCATGTGCTGTTCCCTGATCGGTAATGCTGATTTAGCAATGACACTCAATGTCGTACGGGAGGCAAACTCTTGATGTTGACAAGCTGCTCATGTCATACAAGTCAGGTAATCGCCTCGTAAATTATACACAGATGGCTAAGTCGCCAGGATCTGCACAAGTTTCTCCATCTGAGATAATCAATTCTGACAGTCGGCTCAAACTGGCTACCCATCATTCGCGGAAGGAGTACATGTGATGCTTTATTTATTATTAATCGTCGGTTCAACGTACCTAATCATTAGCTGTTGATGCTAAAAACGTCAGCCTCCTGCCTCAATCAATCCCAAAAACAGTGATATCGCTCTTATTACGTTATAAATCGTCTTTTTAATCAAACGAAAAAGGTAGAGATGAAAAGTCGAATTAAGTTGCAAGACAGACGGGACTACCAAGGATGGTCTAATTTGTTTGTTTATTGGGGTTTTCGGGCGCGCCGACAACTAAGGTCAATTTGCGCCCAAAGGATGGTCTAAGAATTCGACACCTTGAAACTTGAGCCCATGACACTTCCGCACTTCCCTGTGACTCTCACTTTGACAAGTTTACGGTCATGGTGTTCCAGCTTATAATTCCAGAATTGTTTCCTTGGAACTTCCCTGACACAATACTCGTGTCCTGAACAGGTACACGGTGAATGAGACGCCAGGAGCCTCTCAGTTCCCAAACCAAACAGAGAACATAATGTGTCATTATTCTTCTCAAAGCAGCACTGCTTCCACATTCCTCGCACGTTCATGAGTTTTCGCTCGGAGGGAGGAAAGAAAATTAAGACGAGGCTAGGCTTCCTGTTTCTGCTCACGTGTTTAAATAGCAGCACGGGTGGAGTTTCCCATTTAAATGGTGGGGCCAGCCTACAGACTACCGCCAAACCAACATTGTATTTTGCCACAACAAATTTGTGTGTCTTTCCACCAACTTGTATCAGATACAAGTGTTTATTGGCAATAAAATTATCCCTTTTCACCTTATCCAAGCCAATATATCAACCAATATTAGGTAGGTACATTTTCCCAACCAGCTTCTTTGGAAAAGCTAGCCGCCTATGAATAGGAAGTTAACAACAAAATATAGAATGTGGTATCATCTCTCACACCCCAAAGTACTTGAACATTGATCACATAGCATTTATTAAATTATAAATAAAAAACTGACTTCGGTCTTCTGTATCGTGAAGTATTGTTCGCCTAACAAGATATAAGTATGTGAATTTTGACAATGACGTCAAAATCTTATTGACACGAGTCTGATTAATTATTGCATGACAGGTTTGATGACGATAGTCCAGGATACCGCTTTCAGAGCTAATTGATCGTCAGAAACGTCCATTATGAAACCAGAACGGACCTCAACAACTCCTCTGGGTACTAAAACACCGGCGAAACGAGCCAACTGTGAGACCCAGATCACGGTAACAAGATAGAACATCAACGGATCCTCCAGCGAGGTGAACTGGAACAAACTCCCGTACGCTCGCTGGGCTGAAACAATTATCTCTCTGAAGCACCGCGCCCGGGCGGAGATTTGCATCTACGCCAAATTACCATGCTGATGAATTCATTAGAGAACACAAAATTAGGCTTGAGTCGGCCGATGGCGTGGAGGGTCTTCACGTCACAAAGCACGTGATCCGCCTCGGAAGGCAGACACCAGACATGCAAGGAGCCCGCATCAGACAGTACCGCTCAGTCTGCCTCGTCATATACCCGGGCAGCTGACCCGTCCCAACTGACCACATCCGGGTCACGGTGGGAGATTCTCACGCGAGGATAGCCGCTAAACATCACATCGTTTAACAGTGCCTTCCACAGAACCCCGAATATATGTTAACACAATTACAATTAAGGATTTGAAGTAAGCTGATTTTGTGTTACTAGCGGATTTCCAGGGGGCCGGCAGGGGCGTTAGCCCCCCCCCCATATTACCTGGAAATTGACGAAATTAATATATATTCCACTGTATAGGAAATATAATTAACTTTTACAAGGCATATTGGTTCCTTAACCGTTCAGTAAGTTACAAGGAAGCAAATCCGATGAGGGGTTTTCGAATTTGATGAAAAACTTTTTTAAATTTAGCCCCCCCCCCCCTATGCCCCAGCTTTCTGGATCCGCCTAGTAATTGTTGCGATACATTTTTAACTTCCCAGAAAACAGTCAGGAAAACCACTAAATGTATCAGTTGACCGGACAACCAGAAAACCAAATTTAGCATGTTTCCGAGCCGTCGTCTTTTTCCTGCAGCCGCTCTGCCGGTGGAAGTCTGAGCTTTCGTCTTTTCTCGCAGCCGCTCCGCCTGCGGTCGTCTGAGGTCGGACGGGTGTTTGTTGCACTGTTTACGCCGATTCTGACCAGAAAAGAAGCCGGCGCGCGGCCGGCAGCAGTTGGCACACACGGAGCAGCGCTGGCCGCCTGTTGTTGAACGTGTTTTCCCTTCCGGCCGATTGCAAACATCCCGTTCTGTGGACCAATCGATCGCCCGCAGCCAGACAGCCGCGGTCGTTGATTGAAACTCCGTTGGTCGGTCTAGAGCAGACCTTGTCCATGGTGTGGCCGGTTAGAGCCGGACCTTTGTCTATGGGTGGCGTCTAGAGGCCAGACCTGTTGTCTATGGGTGGGCCGGTTAGAGCAGACCTTTGTCTAGGGTGACCGGTTTAGAGCAAACCTTTGTCTATGGGTGGCGTTAGAGGCAGACCATTGTCTATGGCGTGCCGGTCAGGCAGAACCTTTTGTTCTATGGTGGCCGGTTAGAGCGGACCTGGTCTATGGTGGCCCGGTCAGAGCAGACCTTTGTCTATGGGTGGGCCGGTAGAGGCAGGACCTTTGTCTATGGGTGGCCGGTTAGAGCAGACTCTTGTTCTATGGGTGACCGGTTTAGAGCACCTTTTGTCTATGGTGGCGGTTAGAGCAGACCTTGTCTATGGGTGGCCGGTCAGAGCGGACCTTTGTCTATGGGTGCCGGTTTTCGGCGGCGATCAGCGCCGGCCAGTGTCGCGCCGGCTCGTTTGGTCTAGTGACGTCACACCGGTCTGTCATCGGACCGACGTATGGCGCCGGCTGACTGATGTACGAGGACGTTTCCAGACCGGCATGATAAGCCCTCGTCGCGCTGTCAGCCTGCCGTGATGAAGGATATTCTGTCGTTACTCGTCGGGTTAGTACTGAGCGCGGTGATTGTTCAGTAATTATCAGCAGAATCGCCATTTTGATTAGTACTGTGACATCCAAATGCAAAATTAGCAAGTCCAGAAGATGCAGATTATTGTGCCGCATTGTTCTTTCAGTATAGCTGTCTTTGAAGGATCGTCGAAGGCCTTGGCAAAACAGGAGCATCGAATATCCCTAACTGAACCCTTACCGCTAACTTAATAGCCGCTTTCACGAAGGATTTATTTACCCGGTAGTACCCCGGTAGACCCGGTAAAATTTTCTGGCGTTTTGGGTAATTTAAGGTCTTAGAAATAACGTGCTTCCCGGATTTTTTTTGGGTGCAATTGAAACTTAATAATCCATAAAGTTGCAATTGATACAAAAAATACCTGGGAAAAGCCGTGTTCTTAGACTCAATTACCCAAAACGCATAAAATATTACCAGGTACTACCGGGTACTACCGGGTAAAAATAAATCCTTCGTGAAAACGGCTAATATACTACCTCTCATATTGGGACATCATCATCATCTCATATTGACTCTTAATCATTAACTTAAAATGTTGGAAAAACAATTGGATTCCGACCAGGATCGTTTAACCATTACCCCTGACGCCTTGATTCGTCAACCTGTTGACCCTGTTCAGAATATATGCTCCCGCAACATTTGATTGTGTTTAACTTCAAAATGAACTTTGTACCTCGTCCGATGTTGCCGTTTTTTTTGCCAAACACACGATTTATCTCTTCGTGTCCCATTCTATAAATTCGTGGTCTAGACCAGATCATCGTCTATTCTGCTTACCCTTAAAACCCTCCTCACCGGCTTACTTTAAACACGCTCCTCTGACTCCTTCTTCCTCCTGTCTCGGACCCGCTCCTCTATCTTTGTCCTTGAACCGTTTCTTCTTCCTATCCTCGACCCAATCCTCTCCTCCTGCCCTTCTCCCCGCTCCCTCTCTCCCTTATGCCCGTCCTCTCTCCCTCTGCCCGCTCGCCGTGGTTCAGCTCGGAGCTGTCGGCAACAGTGACGGGGGCGGGGGCGGGGGCGGCCCGGCGCCGTGTCGACGGGTATAGATTTAGGCAGCGGTGACGATAACTGTTCCCGAGGGACGCCACACTCTAGGCTCGTGGCCGCCCCCGCCGCCGCCGCCTCGTCGGGCCGCGGGCGGCTGAGCGGCTGAAGCCTCAGAGGGGCACGATAGATGTGTTTACAGCTTGTTCAATCTCAGCTCTGCCCTGTCGATTTGCCCGACCAGATGAGCGCCAGAGGAAATATCGCCCTCTTTCTGTAAGTGTATTGACGATTTCGCCTCCAGCTTTGTAGCAAAACAAGAGCTCGGCGAAATAGTAAGCCTCCGCTCTCCGTTAGGATTCGTATGCAGATTAGCTATGAGTGAAGAATGCAGCCAGACATAGCACCCGAGCTTAGTCAGCAAGGTAGTCTTGCAAACAATGCTAACGAAACAAAGCGGTTATTGCAGTGACGTCAGGATTTATCCTTCCGGCTGGAAGCAGCAATGTCTGACAGTTGAAAGACATGTATTTTCGTGCCTCAGATTGCGCTCCAGGCTATGTTTGGGCATCTTAGCATAGCACAAGCAAAGCAGCTGCTTCAAATCTAACGAACTTCACAAAGGTCATGTTTATTAGCACTCAGGCCACTTGCTTCGTTATGTCTGAGACATATCACAATAGCACGACTCACAAGCTCAGCTCCCATGCAGAATGCAGCCAGACTGGTGAGGTCGGGGAAGAGATATTGCATTACTCGCTTTATTACATTTATTAGCATACTAAGTAACTCAAATGGACAGTATTTTATGTCTCATCAGTTTATCATGCTCCAATTGTGACACAAGTTTTATTAACATAACCAAAATTAAATTCAAAACAATTTGTAATGCGATATGGAGTGTGCGCTAAGAAGCGGCTATTACCCATTCCTAGAGTGGTTGTGGTCCGACTCGGACCCTGGCAGTGAGTGTGGTCAGTATCGGACCTCGGCAGGTTCCGTGGAACGGAACGTATGCCTCCCAATAAAACGGCCCAATGGAATATATATATATATATATATATACAGGAAAGTGTTGAAGTCACCACCAGGAGATATATATATAGTGGCCCGATAATATATATATATATATATACGGATATATATAGAAATAGTCATCGATTCTCAATATACAAAGCATATATATATATATCAATAGCCGGATGTCAGTGCCGGAAGGTCAGCACCGTGACTGGTCGGCCGGGATTGTCAGTCAGGTCGGATGTCAGAGTCAATTGATGTCAAGGCCGGGAATGTCAGCACCGTGATTAGTCGAGGGCCGAGATGTCAGGCCGTGATATATATAGAAAAGATGTACTAGGGCAACGGATATACACCAGTGAATGAAGGCCATATATAATATAGTCAGGGCCGTGATGTCGCAGGGCCGGATGTCAGGGCCTGGATGTCAGGGCCGGATAATATACAGATATATATAATAGATGTAAACGTACTTAAGAAACGAATGTCATAAGGGTCGTGAGTCAGAAGTCATGATTGTCCAGGGCAGTATGTTATAGGGATGATCCATCAACGGCGCATTGATTGGCAGTGGCCGGACTGTCAGGGCCGCTGATCGCCAAGCCGGGATGTCAGGGCCGTGATGTCAGGACCGGGATGTCAGGACCGGGATGTCAGGGTCGTGATTTCAGGGCCTGAATCTAACTGTCAGGATGTCTAGCCGACGCCGGTCGGCGGCTCTCGATAGACACGCTGTCACTCGGATGGCTCAATAAAACCCGATTGAATATTCTAGCCGTCAGCGGCCGCGACAGCGACAGGATCGTTTCTGTCCGATATTCGGGGCGCTGCGCCGCCGCGCCAGTAGAAACTGACGGCCGATATTTCAGAGCACAGCATATATATTCAGGGAACGTGTCATCTCTGCATTGAGTAATCGTTTGATCACCGCTTCGTATGAGATCTGATTGGACTACGTTCCCAGAGATTTCTCCTATTGATAACTCAAATACTCTCAAATATAGGAGGGCCGTTTGTATGCCATTTGATAATTGGGAAATTATGTTCAATAAAGGGGATAAAGGAATAAGCATGTATGCCCTGCAATAAAATATAAAAAATAAAAATTACAATGTTGTCCTCAAGATGCACATCGATGCATAACGATGCTAATAAATACCATACTCTGATGGCGAAGTTCTGAGCCATCTGAGGCGTTCAATTAACACAGTCACAGTGACCATTCTTAACAGCCTACCCAGGTAATATAGCGAATGGACCGTTAAGCCATAAGCAGCAGTACTTATTAGTTATTACCACTTCACATTTACAGGTCACAATGCTGGGCAGACGCCCTCGCACCTTCAGATATTGCGATCATTACTGGATGGTCCAGAAGGAGGACACCATCATATTGCCACCAACGCCGTCCTATGTTCCTATATAGTCCCCCTGCTAATTCGCCTGCACCGCACCACACCCCTGCGTCGTGTCACGTGCGGCCCTTTGAACCTGCGCAGCGACGGATCGCTCTGTCCACCCGGTGGGGGGCGGCGGTCCGCTTCGCTACATACACGAGCAAAAACCCGTCCGTCTCTGACCGGCCGGCGCCGACACTTCCTCTCCTGCCGGGCGGCGCCGACAGGTACTGATGACCGTCCAGCCGACAGCCGACTGGGCACACCGGCGACACTCGGGCTGCGTTCGACAGCCGGCGGCCGGCATTAATCTGGGCAGCCGCTGCCGACGATTCATCGACGACTCGTCACTGGCGACGGCACGTGCTCCGACTGCGGCCCGGCGCCGAGCTGAACGGGGCAGGAGCGGCCTCCTGAGACTGGGGTCTCGACTGCTGAAACTGCACCCACACACGGGTCAGACCGACAGCTCCAGAGACCAGAGTCTAGACTGCTAAAACTGCACCCACACACGGGTCAGACCGACAGCTCCAGAGACCAGAGTCTAGACTGCTGAAACTGCACCCACACGTGGGTCAGACCGGCAGCCCCACGACCGGGGTCTGGACTGCTGAAACTGCACCCACACGCGGGTCAGACCGGCAGCCCCGCGACCAGAGTCTGGACTGCTGAAACTGCACCCACACGCGGGTCAGACCGGCAGCCCCACGACCGGGGTCTGGAACTTGCTGAACTGCACCCACACCGCGGGATAGAACGGCAGCTCCCAGGACAGTGCTGGACTGCTGAAAATTCACCAACACGCGTCAGACCGGCAGCGGCTCCTGATACCACCCTGAGATTTGAGGACCTGAGAGACTCGCAGCAAGGAGCAGCGACGAGGCGAGAGGCATGACTCGAGGACCGAGGCGAGGAGCGAGGCGAGGGCGAGGCGAGGAGCGAGGCGAGGAGCGGAGCGAGGAGCGAGAAAGAGCGACGGCGAGGGAAGCGAGGCGAGAGCGCAGGCGAAGGAGCGAGGCGAGGAGCGAGGCGAGCGCGGAGCGCGAGGAGCGAGGCGAGGAGCCGAGGCGAGGGAGCGAGGCGAGGAGCGAGGCGAGGAGCGCAGGCGAGGATGCAGAGGCAGGAGAAGAGGAGAGGCGAGGAGCGAGGGCGAGGAGCGAGCGCCGAGGAGCGAGGCGGAGGACGAGGCGAGGAGCGAGGCGACAGAGCGAACAGGAGCCGAGCGACAGGCATAGGAGAAGATACTATATATATAGGAGTGTGGAGAGCGAAGGAATATGCAGATCTGGGGGTGACACTAAGCCGACTGCTAATCCGTACAGGGTGCATATGTTGCCGTTTAATGAGGCCCTGAGTGGCACTCCTCGAGATTCGGATCAACGAGGTCAGCCCTCTCGAAATGAAGGATGGGCAAAGTTTGCTTCGCATGCTTGCGATTGAACGGTTAAGTTTAAGCTTCTTGATTTTGGCAAGATGTTAAGTGTTGCATTAATTTTGGAAGTTTTATTTAAGACAGCTCATCTAAAAAATAATTCAATATTCCAGTGTGAGAACGAAGAGAACTTGCAGGACAACCCGTAAAAATAAGCTCTAGCCAGGCAAGACGTCCCGGGACTTGTCGGGATGCATGAACGTATCCCAGCGCCATTACTCAGTAGTATAATTAATAATTGCAATTGCTCGTGCGTGGCCAGATGATCCTTGGTGGCATGATGTGAGCCGCCACCAGGACAGACGTCACGTTTTGTGTCAACACACCGCAGCTGCTGCACCTAATGTTCATTGTCGGTCCGTCGAACGCGGACCGGTAGACGGGCAGTCTTACGAACACTCCTTAAAGGGACACTGCCACCTTCCAAAAAGTTCTCAAATGTACGCCGTTTGTGGTGCAAAA
>VOPJ01015912.1:0-17260 GCA_014673585.1 Semibalanus balanoides | reverse complement strand
GTCCAAGCCCCTCATACTTAGATGAAAGTGGCATAGATTACATGGTTAATGGTTTAACCGTCGTTTTTCACGGGGTTCATGGGGCTTGGAAATTAGCACACTGGCTATAGGCTACCGATTTCAGTTTCTGCAGCAGGTGCGACTTGAAAAGGTTTTCATGGTGACAACAGTTCGTGCAGCATGTGGTAGAGAACATATGGTGGAAACGCACAAGTTATACTCTCTAAATACTTTAAAAAAGGATACAAATTACAACTAGAAGTTTTGACTATCATTAACTGCTCATTACTGTCGCTTGGCTCAGTCGTCCTTCATTATCAATTACACTAAGAGGTGACGGCCGATGGTGAGGCTGACTGAAGCGATCATTAACTACGGGTTAGTGTTGATAAAACGATCGGAGATCGCGCGAGTACATCTAGATTCATAGGATTAACGAGTTTATGTGCAGCCTGAAATATTGTACTAATTAATGTTTGCTCTGAGCATAGTGCTATTCCTGGAGGCCATCAGTAAATTGTTACAAAGCAGGTATAGGTATATCGTGCAGATCGGATCCATCCATTATATTGGGATCCAACCAGATAGTTTTTATTGTTTGTTCTAACACCGTAAAAACTTAACAGCATTCTGGAAGTAAATAGTACCTAAACCTAGTAAGGAGTACCATTTATTGGAACTAGAAAAGAAACGGTAGTATTACATATTAGGTAAGGCGAATGTAATGTCAATAAATCATAGATAATATCGCATTCCACCTACATATAGCCATGCTAAAATATTAATCATAGACTCCACAAGCACTACGGTTATACAAGACTTACGGTTCCAAGGCTTACATTTACATATACAAGACTTACGGTTATATAATTCGAAGTCCTATAAATACCGTGGCTGACAAATCCTGACCAAAGCATTGCCTGTGTCGCCCTACTGATTCCAATAGGCGTTTATTTACCATACACAGGGCGGCAGGAGCACGATGATGACACGTCTCGGGACAATAGACCCCGCTGACAATACCCCCCCCGCCAGAGAAAGTTCAGCTGGCCGAGGTGTGGCTACGCTAGAGCGGTCTCACCCCGGACACCTCCTCGTCAATCCGTGTTAGCCGTTTTTTGTAGTCAGCCCGGGACACGTGACGATATCTTGATCTGTGTCACGAGTTTCTCATCGTCCACCCGTGTCGCGTGCGAAGCCCTGCACTGTTTTCATCGCGGTCACCACAGCTTGGCTATCGGCGGAGCTGAAGTGATGCGCCAGTGGACAGACACAGCATAACAGACGTATCTCGTCGCATGCTAGGCGGACTATCTAGTCCAGCTAACCGGCTGGGTAGCCAAGCTCGACTCGCGACAACACCGGTCTCAGACTGTGTGCGTGCGTGCGTGCGTGCGTGCGTGCGTGCGTGCGTGCGTGCGTGCGTGCGTGATGCATGGTGCGTGGTGCGGCGTGCGTGGTGCGTGCGTGCGTGGCGTGCGGAGGAGCGAGCGTGCGCGCGCGTTTTCGCGTGTGTGTGTGTGTGTGTGTGTGTGTGTGTGGTGTGTGTGTGGTGTGTGTGTGTGTGTGTTGTGTGTGTGTTTGTGTGTGTGTGTGTGTGTGTGTGTGTGTGTGTGTGTGTGTGTAGGTGTCGCGTGTGTGTGTGTTGACCAGGGGTGTGCCACGAATCCGAGAGCTGGGGGGGGACGTAGGCATTCTAAGTTTGATTATTTTCCATGCACACCCCAGAGGGTAATGTAAAATCCTAAATTTCGGGGGAGACACAGCCTGTTTGCCGTGGTTTGGGGACGTGTCCTCCGTTCTCCCGTCGACGCCCGTGGTACTGGATGCCGGAAACTGCTCGGAAATCGACATCGTCTCGGGAAATCAGGACACTCTGGCTGAAATCAAGATCATCTGTCTCGGGTGAATCAGGATCACTCTGTTGGGAAATCAGGATCATCTGGTCGGGCGGAGCAGTAAATGTGGCGTGACGCTCGCGGCGTCCAGAGTGACAGCCGTGATATTTGACGTCCACAGAGTGTAATCCGTGAGATTCGGCGTCAAGAGTGACCAGGCGTGATAATTCGGACGTCGACAGAGTGACCAGCGTGAGATATCGACGTCAAGAGTGACCAGCGTGAGATATCGCGTCACAGAGTGCAGCCGTGGATATCGGGTCAACAGAGTGACAGCCGTGAGATATCGGCGTCACGAGTGACCAGCCGTGAGATATCGACGTCACAGGAGTGGACCGGATGACATATCGGCGTTCAAGAGGACCGGCGTGAGATATCGACGTCCAGAGTGACCATGGTGAATATCGACGTCACAGAGTGAAGCCGTGATTTATCGATCGTACAGAGTGGCAGCCGTGAAATATCTGCGTACAAGAGTGACCGCGTGAATATCGACGATTACAGAGTGACCAGCCGTGAGATCTTGCGTCACAGGAGTGTACCAGCCGTGAGATATCGACGTCACAGAGTGACCAGCTGTTGTACTGTGTTGCCGTGGAGTTTATATGCGTTTGGGGTCCAGAGGTTTGGAGGATGAGGGGATGGTTGCGGGTTCTGTGAAGAATATGTCTGCGTACGGATCGTGCAGGAAAGTGGATTCTGAGCCGGTTGCGGCTGGTTGCCGTTGACGTGAGTAGGTCATGGTCGACTCACAGAGTTGAGCAGTTCTTCGTAGATATGGCGCAGCAGAGTGACAGTGTGAATATGACGTCATGAGAAAACAGCCGTGATATTATCGAGTCACAGATAAATACAGACGTGAGATTCACGGCTTTACGGCACTCGGCTGTGGTTTTTCACGAGCCGGTAGAATTCAACTAGCGGGGAAGACATTGTGCAGGAATAGGGACATGCATTGGTAGATAATATGTCTAAGGAGTGAAAAGTATGATTTATGCTGGTTGGTAAGTGTGGCTAGTGTATATTTGTTTTTCGGTATTCGGTACTAGTTGCGATTTAATTGTCTATCTTAGACTTTTGCGAACCAATTATATTTAGTCGTAAGCGATGATCTTCAGTAGTGTGCATATCGTGCAACATAAATTTCCTTTTTACAAATGTGCTTCCGCCCTTGCTTACGATGTTTGCTTAAATATTCGTCTATTTTCCACCTTATTCTCGGGCATCTTTCGATCATATCGTCCAGTGCGAGCCTCTTGCGGCATTGAGACAAATGACACTGACTCACCGTTCGCATTGAGTTGATTAGATTTGATTCACTCAACCGTTTACTTTCGCATTACAAAGTGGTGACCATGGGAGCAGTCGACCACCAACTGACACATTTATTTGTACCTGAGACAAGTACTACCTACTGTAGATTTCAGACCGTGTGAGACCCCGTTTTTGGCGATAATTTGTTAAGAGATGGCCGAATCCGAAACCAATTTTCGCACAGTCTTTTTCAGCCCAGACTCCAATTTCTGTCCGTATAGTCTGATAACAAAAATCCAAAATTTGGTACTTGTCATTGACTCGTAACGTAACTTACGTAATTAGTTCAATTATAATGGGGAGGTCAGAAAATTGACGGTGACGGTGACATCAGTCACCGAGTTTAAGCAATTGTAGGTACTTACCTATGCTCTTAATAAATTTGCAAGTTTCAAATCTCTCCGAGAAAGACTGTAGCTTTGGCATGATCACAAACATTTTGAAGGGCAAGGTCACTTGACATGACCTGACCTGAAATAACCTGAGATAAAAACTTTGATTAAGTGTGGGTAATTGATGCCCAAACAGCTGTGCAAAATTTGGCGGCGCTGCGCTCCGCTGTTTTTCCGCTACTCCTGAAAAACCTGAGTGGGAACGGAAGTCACCCCCTCCTGCAGTGCGCGGGTTAGCATGGTTTCCAAGCGAAAATAATATAAGTAAAAATTCAACTTAAGGGGCTCTATATACCCTTTAGATATAAACCTGTATGAGTTTTATGGAATCCAACAATCCAAACTCATAGTTTCTTACTGTAATACAAATATGTTTGACATTCCAAAACCGCAGACATTTTAATGCAATTATTTTTAGAGAGAACCGTAAATGTGAGCTTGAACTTCACAATGATACAAATTGAACACCCAAAATAAACAAGTGTGAAGCATTTCCTTCACAATATCATACACTACCCGTATACATCTTGTCGCCAACAGAACCTCAATTAATTCAAACCTTATCAACTTAGTGCAAGACGTATTACCTCCTCACCTCAATACCTCTTCCAATGCGTATAGATCGTATGTTAACTACCCCCTTCCAGCTCATTACGAACTAATCCCACCGATCCTCCCTGTGCCCGGTCACTCTCACTGTACCTTCCCACAGGTGGCATTCCGTGTGTGTCCCCGTCAAGGCCGGAGACTGGCTCCGCCGCCCCTCTGCCGCCGCTCCGCTGACCCACCAGGAAACATAGCCCGTCTCCAGCCGGCGCGGCGTGTGTCCGACGTACGGCAGGAGGGTGAGAGAGAGAGGCAGCTCCTCGCGGGACGCCGGCAGCGGGGCGGAGGCGAGCGTAGCGACCCACTTCAGACGGCAGTCGATATAACGCGCTCCTGCCGCCGAGTCGGCACAGTGTCTGATCTGCAGCCGGCCAGCAGCCACACTCACGGACTCCTCCCAGTCAACCCAGTCAACCAACCCAGCCAGCAGTCATGAAGTGCCACGTGATCGCCGCAGTCTGCCTTATCGCAGGTGAGTCTCCGCCTCCGCTAGCTGCAGCCATTACCGGTCACTGGGCGAGGACTTACTGACTGGCACTGCAGCCATTGCTGGTCTCTGGGCGAGGACATACTGACTGCAGCCAGTGTCAGTCAATGGGAGAGGACTTACTGACTGCAGCTATTGCCAGTCTCTGGGCGAGGACTTACTGACTGTGCAGCTATTGCCGGTCTCTGGGAGAGGACTTGCTAACTGCAGCTATTGCCGGTCTCTGTGCGAGGACTTACTGACTGCAGCTATTGCCGGTCACTGTGCGAGGACTTACTGGCTGCAGCTATTGCCAGTCACTGGGAGAGGACTTACTAAGTTACTGACTGCAGCCAGTGCCGGTCTCTGGGCGAGGACTGCAGCGCTGGATTGGACTTGTACTTTCTCTAGTGAGCAAGACTGTACTGATCACTAAAGCATTCAGCATTTTTATTTCAGAAGTAATCATCATTGAATGAGCAAACATTTTGACGTCTATAACTAGCTTCATCTGAGCAAAAGCTGTTGGAATAGTCGTTGTGTTTAGTCTTGTCTGGGACTAACGACAAAGAGTGGAACCTTACGTGTAATTCGAGGTTACAAGACGTTGCGTGAGATTATTTTTTGTGTAGGTTCCTACTTTCACTTTCCACATGCTCTTTTAGTGGCGTGACCCTCGAATAAGCCAGTTGTTTATGCTATTCGAATTGTCCTTACTTATTTTATCTTTAGGCAGCTAATAAGCAATATCCTTGCTAATTATTGCAATCGTGATAACCGTTCAATCGAAGTACTATGGGCATTTTCAAAGAATTGCATTAAATAAGCTGAGCACCTTATCACACGAGAAATCCTATTTCCGTAGCGATATCCCATTTCCGTAGCGATAATAGCGAAGTCGAAAATTGCAAGTTTGATCGATCATTGAAACCTTATTAAATGGGCAATTCACTTTGTTAGCCTTTTTAAATTCCATCGAACTTTTCAAGCTTTTGAATTCAGCATTTGTTTTTAATCATTTCATTACATTTTGATAAAATGTTTTTGATTTCAGTAAGTCTTGCATACATGACACTTAACAGTAAATTCAAAATGTTATTACTCACAGGTTTAACGATTGATATACATCCAGAGGCATTAAAAGCTTCAACATCTCATCAACTCAAAGGTACAGAACAGTTGCCAGCATGCTATCACCCCACGCCGAGCCTGCAGTCTGCTTACTGTCCTTCAACCTGCCCTCCGTCGTCAGGGAAACGTGTTTTTCACGTTGGTGTAGCATCGAACGACCCTGCCCTTTACGTCTTGCATTGCAAAGCTACATATGAACACGTTATAATGCCGGTCCTGCTGGTTTGGCAAGGTCGGAAGGCTGTCAAACCACATTGCCACTGAGTCTGTTTGAATTGTCGAGTACATTCGTGTTTGCTCAAAACGCAGAATGTCCAGTGGCGGTGTTGAACTACCATATGTAGCAGTCGTTTGAGGTTTGAACAAAGTGATAATGACTTAGCACTTCAGTAGTCGTTACTGACAAAGCACTTTTATGTCGGAAACAGCTTACGTGTAAAGAAAACGAAATCAAAAGCATGACGCCACCTGCAGGCATTGTCGTGGGAAATTGGTCTAATGAATTCGGTAAAGCTGGTTTGATTTCAATAAACTAACACCCTGCAAGCTAACCAAAATTGCCTAATATCAGACAAGCTGTTCCATCACACAAACATACCTGAATATTCATTCTTTCCTTTGCGATGGGAAGTTTTGACTTGGCACCGTTCCTCATTGGATCCGCACACTGTAAGCGACTGAGCCTACATTCGGCTAATGATTGCGGTCTCAGTGACCTCCGGCGGTCATCTGATGTCAGAGGTCACCACTCCAAAGTAAGCCAGCCCGTTAAACAACGTCACCCCGACTGACCGATCTTCGGCGCGCTATGTGGGTCGGTGTTTTACATGTGAAATCAGGTCCTGGCACGCCCGCGGCCTTTTTACATGGAGGGTGAAACCGGAACTGAGCACCGTTCCATTCGGAGAAGATGATGAGATGCTAATTCATCACCTCACACGCTTAGCGTCTCACACATAGCCAATGATTTGCCAATCACCACAGCTGAACCTATTTCTCGCACGATATGAGCCGCAAGTAACTGTGCCGGCTCGATCCGACATCTTCACCCTACTCGCCTACAGAGGGTCAACCCTCCAGCGCGGGCCGTGGGTCAATGAGAACCCAGGGCGGCGATCTGGCGCTCTTCTGGCCCGTCGCCAGCTCGGACAGCCACCCCAGGGCGGCGATCTGGCGCTCTTCTGGCCCGTCGCCAGCTCGGACAGCTACCCCAGGGGTGCGCTGCTGGCGCAGAGGAGGCGCGCAGCTATGCGGACACGGCGGTGCCGGGTCAGGTGCGGCCGGGTCGGGTCGGGCTGGGCCGCCACAGTAGGTCACTGGGTGATGGCGCGGCCGCCTGCCGGCCAGCCGGCGCCAGTTTTAGCTGCCGGCGTCGCCTGACGACCTTCTCACTGGCGGCAGGAGGTCGCATTCCACCTCGGTCAGCACTCCCGCGGGATGAGGTCAGCACGCGCCGGCATATATTAGGCGGTCCGTAGTATTTCGATTGGTGCGTGTTATTTAAATCGACACCTGGACGCTTCAGTCTTCAACTCATAGTGGTATTTGGTTCAATTTTTGTTTTGCTTTTATGTTGCTCATATGTGGATATTGCTGGGTGCATGTGCATGAGTCCAAGAAGTTGCAACACCGAATGGTGTATAGGCTACTTACCAACATATTGCACCTATTTCGTAAATTGTAATTCCTTTAAACGATGGGGGTTGATAGTTAGATACATTCAGTTCTTTTTAAAAACAATTGTCATGGGCTTAGGGGCTCTGCTTCAGGAGGGGACAGGGAAGACGTGTCCCCCATTTTTACCTTTAAAATTACGTCTGCGAGCGTTGCATGGGAAGAATGGACTTCAGAATGCCTCTATTCCCCCTTATTTTAGGACCGTGGCGGAGCTCTTGCATGGGCTTAATGCAGATAATTCGAAAAAATGAACGCTATGCCCCTTACAAAACTTCGCATTTTTGTGCGTATTTTTGTCTTACTCTTTTCACTCATTCCGTAAATAAATTTAGAAGAGATCATACGATCGGAATGATTACCTACCTACTACCTAGTTCTTAATCACTAGGGACAGTTGTGCGAGAATACTTTAAAACATAATTAAACTCTTTACTTGTACTTTAATAGTCGTTTCGAGCCTTTTTGATAACACCATTATTGTTATCTATGCAGTTATCTGATTATATTGTGAATTCTAACATTTGTCTCTTAATTGCATTTAGTCCCATTTCTTAGCCCATCTCTCACTCTTCGTGACTTTTGATGTCAAAGGTCTCTTTTGTCAGTATCTATTTCGCTAGGCCCCCGGCAAAATACGGGAGGAATTTCGATCAGCTTTCCCTCAATTATCTCCAAATCTGTGCAGCACGTTTGACGCTTTCCTCGCGTTTCGCGCCGCCGGTTGACGGTGTCATCTAATATCGCAGCGAGATTCACTGCGGCGTATTTGTCGGACACCGCGCACTTTCTCCCGGCGAGGAGCGGCGCAGTTTGGCAAAAAGCGGCACGATATGAGCGTCGAGGCAGATCCCACGCCACCAGTCAGTTCCGCCACAGCCCCGGCACGCCAGGCTACTGAGGACTGGCTAAATATGGCACCGAAAGGGAAACACTGCGCTTTTTCAAACCAAAACTCGCGTGTGAAAGTGTTGTGGTGCCGTAATGAGGTTTAATTAACAGTCCGACGCTTTCTGATAGATCGTGTTCTAAGCTAAATTGGTTTATCTTCTGATTCATCCCCATTCCCCAAGGTCTTGCTTAGCCGACGTGGAACATATGAAAATAAGCATTTCTTGCCCCAACTTTAAGTTTATGTTAAGGGCTGGTCACAACACGTCCAAATATGCCATCGATTACATGTTGAGATTCAAAATATGTTTCCATTGACTCGCCCTGTGCAATACAGTCTTCGATTTGTGACCGCAGTTCGCACCGCTGCCTTAGCGAAAGCCACGCTGTGCTCATCACCACAACTCGAGAGACGAAAACCGTCTTCTCTGCCCCACACCTTCATAAACACCAAACAAACCTCGAGGCTTTGGCCGACTATACTCGACGGGCGTAGACTGGGAACCGGCAGCCAGCGCGCGCCGCCGGCGAGCCCCGCCGATTACCGACAGTGGCCGCTGCAGCCGGCCGTGACGAGCCTGTGCCACTTGGCAGCTGCTGCAGCACGGCAGCACGGCAGCACGGCAGCACGGCAGCACGGCAGCACGGCAGCACGGCAGCACGGCGGCCAGACGCCGTGACCTGGTCCACTGTGCGGCCGTGCCACTTACGGACCGCAGACGCCGCTGCAGAAGGCGTGTGGGTTCCCGCGGATATAGGCCACAGACTGCCCGGCCTCAAAATGTTTGATGCAGGATGTCCTGTGCACTCTCTCCCTGGATGAGCAAGTCATGGAGAGGCGTTGGTTTGCATGGAAGTTACACGGTTTCGGCCATATTCTATGATGATGAGGCAGCGCGGAGCCTGGCACCATCATGATGACACAACTACACTTGACTGGCCTTTGAGTCTCTGTCTGGCGCCTAGCAGGACATTCTGGCTAAATGCAGGACTTATTTGAGTGACTGACTGGAAAGAGTAAAGCCGGCCGCACACTTGGCCATTCGGCCGCGATATCGCTGCGATTGTTTCGTGAACACATCCCAGGGATTGGACCACTGCTAAAAAATTGTAATCTGGGTGTCGTACCACAACTCCCAACTAAGTTAATTGCATTAGGAAACACGATTTGTTTGGTCGCGTTTGTGTTTTGGCCGTGTCGCTGGTGGAGTCGCGGCGATATCGCGACCGAATGGCGCAGTGTGCGGCCGGCTTAAGTCAAGATGATTCGTAACAAAAGCGAGTTTAATGAAAGTATATTGAAAGTATACGTACCTGCCAAGGCGTCACCCAATTAACCACGTGCTTCTGTTTGTTTCAGTGATCGCTTCCGTGACCGCTGACACCCAGGGTAAGTGGGATCACTAAGAGGGAAGTGGGAAAAATGCTCAGGGCATCACTCTCTCCTTCTCCTTCATACCCTCCGCTGGACGTCACTCTCTCCTTCTCCTCCACACCCTCCGCTGGGTATCTCTCCTTCCCCTTCACACCCTCCGCTGGGTATCTCTCCAGTCTCCTCCTACACACCCTCCGCTGGGTATCTCTCTCCTTACTCACCACACCCTCCGCTTGGTATCTCTCTCCTTCCTTCCCCTTCACACCCTCCGCTTGGTATCTCCCTCCTTCCCCTTCACACCCTCCGCTTGGTATCTCCCTCCTTCCCCTTCACACCCTCCGCTGGGTCACTCTCTCCTTCCCTCTTACATCCTCCGCTTGGTATCTCTCTCTCTCTCTCTCTATCTCTCCTTCCCTCTCACACCCTCCACTGCGCTGCATCGTCGTCTAGGACCTCATAAACGTGTCTGCCGCACTTCTTGCACACCGCGCGGCTTTCTCCGCCGTGTTTTTCATGAGCGCGCGCCTCTCTGCCCTATCTATCGGCTGTGCCGGTGCCATATGCGGGTGAGAGCCGTGCCAAAGTGCACCTTTGAGCCGCCCACCCCGTAACGGGACACCGACGACCTGCTCTGACCTAGATGTGTCGCCGTTCCAGGGTCGCAGGAGGCCGAGCAGCAGTTCCAGCCGCAGCAGTTCCAGCGCCCCCAGGGTGCCCCGTTCCAGCCGCTGCCCTACCGCCAGCCGATCCGCCGCCAGAGTGTGAGTGACAGCACCCCGCCGCCGTCTGTTCAGCCGGCTGAGAGAGATGCGCCCTGAGATTAGCGCCGTGCCAGTTGCCCGCTAGCCGGTCGGATCGCTTCTCTCCGGTATCCGGTTCAGTGTGTACCACTGTCGCTGGCCATATCCGCGGGAATCACGCCGCGCGCGCTCCGACCGGCGTTTGGCTAGAAATCGAGCTAACGAGCCGTGCTGCATTGGTAGCGCCATCCGGCGGGAGACTGACCACCTGTTGCCAGTGAAACCGGCACATGATGTGTGCCAGCCTGCCACTGACACGCCAGGTGCAGCGTCGGCTGCGATCCTGTTCCACTCCACCGCGCACCGGCTGCGGCGGCGGACACCGCGTCGCCCATTCCTCGGCTATTAATTACGGAGAAATTGACCGGCCGGGCGGCGAGTCTCGTACTCTGAGTGACCCAAATTACGGTCTGGTCGCCTCACGACCCGGTGACCTTGCCGGTCAGTGGGCAGGACACCACCCACGGCGGCGATCTCCTGATGGAGGCTAGTCTAACGGCGCGCTGTCCTGCCCGCCGTCCGCCCGCAGCCCGCCCGCCGCCCGCCCGCCGTCCGCCCGCCGTCCGCCGTCCGCCCGCCCGCTGACCGCTGTCCTGCGCCGCCGTCCGCCGTCCGCCCGCTGCCCGCCCGCTGCCCGCCCGCTGCCCGGCAATACCGCCGTCACCGGCCCATGGCTACCGAGAAATGAGGCCGACTCTGTGCCAAACTGGTGTCGATTGGGATTCAGTGCGGCGTCTGACTAACGCAGAACGAGGTCAGCGAACCCTGCAAGATCGACCGAATTTCGGCTTCATGGCAGCTGGCGCTGACCAGATCTTGCAGCTGGTCGTCTCGAGTTATCGCGCGGATCTCGGCTCGTTAGGGGATGGAACGCTGAATGACCTGTGTTCACTGCAGCGCGTAGATAGCATACTTGCTCGCAGCAGCATGAAGATGTTCTCGTTAAACGCACAACTTTCCGTTGAGGTTGCTGCACTTCAAGCATGCAAATTGATCTGCGAATGCTTCCAAGCTTTGGAGAGATCTAAAGTTACTCAGATCTCACTCATAAAATTAACCGCCCATACTTGTGGAAGTTTCACACAACATTGTCCCAAACCACCTGTCCTTTCACTTATCAATGACCCCGCAGTTTATATACCCGAAAGCGCGAAGCTCACGGCAGGTCTGGTGCACTTTCTTTTCCACACTAGTCGTTTTATGATTTTTTAATTGATGGTGCCATAGGACCTATAAATGTTCATTCTCTTCCCTTCGGAAGAAAACCTGCTAGCGATGACTAGAAATGTACGGAGCTGCTGTACAATGAAGTGCCCCGTCTCCGTTTTTTTCTTCTCGTTCTTGTCCCGTCTCAACGCACCTCTCCTTTCTCTTTCGTTCGGGGCCGACTGACGACACGTTTGGATCATCAGACTCGCGGGCAGACCGGCATGATTATGGTGTAACCGCCAGACTGCGTCGTCCTGTTCCCGAACCGAGGACGAAGCACCGGAAATCACTGTGATTTACATAACACGCATAAAAGCTCGAATATTCTATTCCAGTCAATTTTCACTTCGACATTTGCGATCACGATCAGTTATCTTTGTCTTCCACGTGATTTGTGTACGAATAATGCCGCTATACTTCCGGAACCGGCATTAGCCGGCCACAGTGTATGCCTAGAGCAATGTTGGCCTCGCGACTTCACTTCGGCTCCCGTGATCTTACATGTCATTCTCCGTGTGTCCACAGCCTATGAGCCGCATGCGTAACTCCATCATGGGCTTCTTCAGCCGCATGATGAGCGCCGGCAGCCAGTTCCGTCAGCAGGCCTCGGCACGCATCTTCAACATCTTCAACCGCCGCTCCATCAACCGGAGCTCCCAGCGCCAGCAGCCCCGCCCCGCCCCTTTCCGGCAGCAGTAGAGACGCCGTCTCAGCGTCACAAGCTCCGGCCCGCCCGCCCCTTCAGCTGCAGCAGCAGAGAGGCGACCAGAAGCCGCGCGTAACGTCACGGGGCGAGATGGTGAAGTGCCCGACGACTGGCTGTCGTGCTTACTGGGCCTCCGAGGTGTCCGAAGGGTATGGTTCGGACCGTGCCTCGGCAGAAGAACCGAGCCTCTGAGGTGCTCCGCGCCTAGTGGGAGCGGCACAGCGGAGCCGGGGAGAGGAGACACAGAAGGGCGCCGGAAGGGCTGAAAGCTCGCGCTCTGAGGAGGCGGGCCGTTTTGAGAGCATTTGCGAGTCCAAAATGAGTGAATGATGATTTTGCGCTCATCATGTATGACGTGTGTGAGTAAATCAAGATTCATCGTCATGTGCGCTGATTAAATTTGTTGCTGTTACGAATGTTGTTGGAGTGTTTGTTTCTGTTACGCTCCGAGATCGTGACCTTTCGCTTGCCTGCCTGCACTGTTCTACCTCAGGAAGTTGCGTTTTTCTGTCAGTTATGCTTGGCAAGGTCCGTATATAAGACTGCGCCAGATAGTTACAGACATTTAGGAAGACACGTCCTGATTTCTATGTGCGTCGAAGAGTGCATTTCGTGTGTGTGTGTGTGTGTGTGTGTGTGTGTGTGTGTGTGTGTGTGTGTGTGTGTGTGTGTGTGTGTGTGTGTCTATATCACCACCTATCTGTGAGGTGGTAGTTCGTGCATTTACTATTTATTTCATGTGACATTTGTGTAATACAGACGTGGAATGATTCATAACAGGATTAACTAATTTGTTTTGTTCGTTATACTTCTTATTCTACTATTACTTGCATGCAAGTTTATATACTATTATATTTTTACATGCAAGTAATATTATAATATAGTTATTGATGGACGATTAACGGCTAACTCTTTATTGAATCTTACAACAGTTTTAGTTTGATAAAATCTGGTTTTACTCATTTTAACAAGTCAGACTCAGTGATAAAATTTTGTAATCCAGATAGGTGGGCTGACACTCTGCCATGGAGTCAGAAAAAGTCCACTTTTCCCTGCGTTTTTATACGACACGGTAAAGCATGACTCTCTGTACCCACTCCCCACTCAGATCCCTGACACACGGGTACGCAGACCCCGAGTAAGCCGGCCAAGGATTGATCGCGACCCGTCTCTTCAGCGTGACTGGCACCCTCTGATGCTCGCGGGGTAAGACAACGTCGTCTACACTCGCTGACTCTAAAAACACACAGCTTGGGACTGAACATACGATCCGTGACTCGTGCTATCCTGATCAAGTGGCGAGGATAAATTTTAGGGAGTCAGATTTTTATATCAGTGGCTAAGACATCGCATTCCATGGCTATTTATCGTGGATGCCTACATTTAGAAAGTGATTAATTGACCAATTTCAAATGCATATGTAGGATCAGCTACGTGCATAGAAAGACTTGAAGCTTCCTTCCTCCGTTTCTTCCGTTTCTTGAAGCTTCCTTCCTCCAATAAGTATTTAAGTTGATTCGTTTCTTGAAGCTCCCTTCCTTCAAATAACTTTGTATCCGTTTTGTGAAGCTCCCATCCTTAAAGAGTATTTAGGTTGATTCATATATTGAAGCTTCCTTCCTTCAAAGAGTATTGTTGACGAGGCTAACTCATCTGACTGAGGTTTGTGTATCGTTATTCCGTGCTCAGACGTTAACGGCTCTTTACACCGATGCCCATTTAAATACTTGGGGGGGGGAGCTGCTCCCAATGACTTCACATTATAATCTAAAAAGTTAGCATTGGCCCCCCATTCATTTTCAGAAAATAACACCTCTTGCTCTTTATTAATCATGCAGATGGAACCTATCAGAAGCGTCTCATGAATAAACTATTTTAGGCATAACATGCGCATGGAACTTGGTATCTTGAGTCACATCCATTTTAACTTCAAGCGGAGTGAGTGCGCAAGATAACGCATACGGGTTATTCAAAGCCATACGTACTATTGGTTACAAAATAAGCGTCCCGCTGGGATGGAGGACGCAGCAGTTAAAGGAAATATACCGCATTGGGAAAAGTATGTGCAATGATGGAGATCAGTGCCCAGATGAGTGGCACTCATCTACATCATTCCACATACTTTTCCCAAGACGGCATATTCCCTTTAACTACTGTGCCGGCAAACCCAGCGGGACGCTTATTTTGGAACCAATAGTACATACATACAAAGCCAGTGTTTACAGCGATAGCACGCAACGCTGACATAGCGACCTTAAATACTGCAATGTTGCATACGTTTGTTTGCACGTAACATTTATAGAGCGCTGACGAAAGTGCAGGGGCGTAGGAACTCATTTGAAGTTGGGGGGCAAAAGGCATTTTTAAGTCGATTCTTTCCATGCAACGTCCATAGGCGTAATTTTAAAATCCAAAAATGTTGGGGGCAGTTGCCCCCCTGCCCCCGGTTCCTACGCCTATGCGAAAGTGACTTCAATATCATACAAACATGTAGCTACCTGGGAAAAATGGCCAAAGTGACCTAAATATCACACAAGTATGTAACTAGCACTGTGACATGCTATGGAGACTTTAATATCGCACAAGTATATAACTAACACCAGGAGCGTCGCCACGAACCGAGAGTTGGGGGACGTAGGAATTCTGCAGTTGACTTTTTCTATGGAACGTCCATAGGTGTAATGTTAAATCAAAAAAATTGAAGGGGGGTTACGGTCCTGTTTGCCGTTGTTGAGGGACGCCCCCCCTCCCCGCTTTCGACGCCCATGACTAACACGTAACTATAGCACAGAGCTGATGAAAGCGACTTCAATATCGCACAAGTACGTAACTAGCACGGCAAGCTGATCAAGGTGACTTCAAAGTCACACAAATGTGAAACAAGCACGGAGATCTTTGTGCTGGCTAGCAGGTAACTACGCCACTTAGGCTCAAAGTTATTAAAGGAAATAGTTCACCTTGGATTGTTTTTATCAAACATGATTTGATTATATTGTGGGCATTGGTCCGGGCGCCGGGCATCGCCGGCGACGGGTGCGCCGACTGCCGCCGGCTGCGTGTCTTCGGGTCGCCTAATGGCGGCGTCGCGCGGTGACCGCGCGCGCGGCAATAGTGAGCCGCTGCGCGGTTTGGCGCGGTGTTGCTCGGCCATGCGTCGCGTCCGCCGGTGACTGACCCAGCCGGCGGACCCCGGCCCGACGGGGTTGGGGACCGGCGGGGTCAGAGCTGTGGAAGCAGGCCCGCGGTGCGGATAGTGTGCTGGCCGTGGCAGTATGAACTGTGTTGGTCGTGCGTTGCGAGGCCACAATATAGCTCTACAGAGTGCGACACTGCCGTCTGGGAACAAGCGAAGGTCTACAATATTTTGAAATTACACTATACTTGCGTTTCATATTGTCAAAATAGCCAGTAGCGATGCGGCGGCCGGATTTCAGACAGAAGACGTACGTATTCATTTTCTCAAAACTTGTATGCGACTCTGCCAAACTTCAAACAAAATAATCCGGAATGGCTCAGCCAATCAGATCGAAAAGTAGTCGCGTAAGATTACTTGTATAGCCTCCCGAAAGGCCCACATTCTTGACAGTTCTTTCTGTTTTAAGGCCCAAATCTCCTTCGACCACCAAAAGTCAAATATATTCGGCTGGAGAGAAGCCTTTCTCAGTCCAAAAAAAATTTGCAGTTAGGTTTTTTCAACAGCGGGCTACTGAAATGCAATCTCCAGTTCAAAACCCATGTTAGAAGGGAACTATTTCTTTCAGATGAATCGCCTAAATAAATTAAAAATGGAGAGAGGAAGCGAGGCAGAGAGAGAGAGAGACGAAATAATGAGACGAGAGCACAATTGAGATAAATAACGAAGATGGAGAACATACTTAGTAGGAGAGATGCCCACCAGCCGAACACCCCTTTTGAAAAAATCATTCTACTTGCCTTGCTTTTTGTCCTGGAGATCTGAAACTTCGTGTATAAATTCCTTACATTACTACCAAGGAATAGCAATAAGCAAATTATTTTAACTTAATACAAAATGTGAGTTATAAACTAATTTCATTTTGTAATCTTCCTGTTCACTGGTGGGCATGTGTATCCATCAGTGAACAGGGGAGGTACAGACAGTGAACATGGGGGATTCAACCAGTAAATAGAGAACTTTCAGCATGAATAGGTGGGCGATAGGGTTTTCTGCTGATGCTCACTTGATGCTTGTTGACAATCCATTGACACTCGACACTTGACAATCTCTGTGACACTCGATTATAATAAAACAACAACTCTGAATGCTGTAACGAGAGTGGGTCCTCATGAAACGTGACGATTCTTTTGGTCCTGGCCGTAGATCCCTTCGCGGAGTTAAAGGGACACTGCCATCTTCCCAAAAGTTCTCAAATGTACGCCGCTTGTGCGGCTAAATATGAATTAATTGCTGCCGAACACGATTATTACATTTGTTTCTCACAAACAGTGCTCAATTTCATAAAAAGTTAAGTTTTAATATTTGGGCTGATGACGACAATAGGAAGGAATTTACGGAGAATAGAGAAAACCTTGACGCTGCCTATATGTACGGCTAATGTAATGGCCAAATGTAAAACAAGTCGACTATCATCAACATTTAGTAACAGAGTTGACGACGTCATCGGCTCAGGGTCCCCGTTCAAATACACTGGGGACTGGGCGAATGTTACAGATTTCAAAACCAAATCTCAGAATTTCTTTGTGATTCGACCTCGGTGGTTGTTTTAACTTATACTATACATACATAATTGCAATGCCTAGCAAGGAAAATGGCTATCTT
>VOPJ01015911.1:0-17260 GCA_014673585.1 Semibalanus balanoides | reverse complement strand
CTCTCTTTCTCCCTCTCCCCCTCTCTTTATCGTGTCTGCCATTAGTTGCCGGAGCTCAGCCACCGCAGAGTGGCGCATCGCGGGATTTAGTCGGTGTTTACCATTACAATAGGGCGCCGCAGAAAGCCATTAGACAAGTGGAAAAGTCGGTCGGGAGTGGTGTGGACTAGTTTCGACGGGCGGGAGAGGTCGGGAGACGGAGGGACGGGTGAGTACGGGGCAGGGGCAGCGGTGGGTGGGTGTGGGAAGTTGAAGTCATATAGGATACTGGGGGCTGTGATGTTGATGTACAGCTCTTCTGAAGTGCTCTAACGGAGATCAAATTACAAATATCAGCGAATGTAGATGATACCGATCTAGAAACTGTTCTTTGAAATGGTGGCTAGCAAATGCAGAGGTCTAAACAAAGGTAGAAAGGTGCTTATTATACTCTGATCTCGGTGGTCATTAGTGGTAACCAGACCTGTGCCGAAGACCTGTACCAGACCTGTCGGACCTGTAACCAGACCTGTGCCGACCTGTGGATCCCGAAGTTGGATCTGGGATCCCAGTAGATCCCTCAGTATAAAATGCATGAAGATTTTGGATCCCAGGGGATTCCTCTGCATAAAATGCATGAGGATCTGAGATCATTCTGGATCCCTCGGCCTAAAATGCTTCGGGATCTTGGATCTCAGTGGATCTCTAATTTACAACGAGCTTTAGAACTTGAAACACATGATGCAGGAACTGACATAAAAATGTGTGGTCTCTTTTGGGCATCTGTACTACGTAGATAATATGTACCTGCAAATCACCTTGTAAGTTGTACCTATAAGCAGACATAGATATTGCAGCTCATTTTCCATATGATCAAGTTATCAGTAAGTAGGTATGTACTAGCGTGCCTGGATCCCAAAGCTAGATCTGGGATCCCAGTGAATCCCTATGCATAACATAATCAGGATCTGGGATTTTGTGGATCCCTCGGCTTATTGTGAACGTGGATCAGTGGATCTGGTGTCTCATGTGGATCCCGAGACACAGGACATAGAGATCCAGATCTCAGCTGGATCCCGGGTCCAGGTACATGTCTGGTTGTAACAAACATGATCAGTCCTTCAAGTACACAGAAGTGAAATTAGATGAGTCTTAGAAGCTAAAGAAGGGAACATACTTATGTATGTTCCTTACATACTTTATGTTCCTTATATACTTATGTACTTATGTATGTAGACCGACTGTACCTATTGATATTATCATGTCTTAATCCACTGTTTCGTTGTTGGTTTCTGCACTGTATCCCTAAAACCTATGTTCTTTCTCAGGCTACTCAGACTCAGAGAAGCATGCCAAATTTGGCCGCGAAAAAATGTCCGTTTGCTGATAGGAATTCAACGCAGGTGACCTTTGATGGCCAGCAAAATATGTACTATTGGTTCCAAAATAAGCGTCCCGCTGGGTTGGCCGGCACAGCAGTTTAAGGGATATAACGCCTTGGGAAAATTATGAAAAGGATGGGAGTGAGGAGCCACTCATCTGGGCACTCATCTACATCAATCTACATACTTTATCCCAAGGCGGTTAGATTCCCTTTAACTGCTGTGCCTGTCAACCCAGCGGGACGCTTATTTTGGAACCAATAGTACGGGGATCGCTTATTTTCAAATCAGGCGAAATATAAACAAATGATCTGTGTTTTTATGTTTACATCGGAGATTGTCACTCGCTTTAATTCGGTATAACGAACTGATCGGTGTGTCTGCGTGTGTGTTCGTCGATATCATGTCTGTTCGTTCACACACGTTGTCGGTCCGAACTGCAGCCGATACCGGGAGGGACTGGGGATGGGAACAGGCTGGGGATGTGATGGGGGCGGGGCAGGGAGGGGATGATAACCACGACTGACACGTCCGGCAGTGATGAACGCATCATCAAAGCCGCCGCGACCCCGGCCGGCCCAGTGACCTGCCACCGGGTATCAAACCGTGCCCACTAACGATATCAGTACACACACACAGGCGGACACCTACACCGACCGACATACAGCCGCAGACCGACATACAGACCGACATACAGCCGCGCCCAGATGGCACACGTCGCCGACACGGTGACAATGCGTGCGTGTGACGCCGTGGGTGGCGCCGCGTGACGCCACGTGACGCCACGTGACGCCGTGTGACGCCGTGGGTGGCGCCACGTGACGCCGTGTGACGCCGTGTGACGCTGTGTGACGCCGTGTGACGCTGTGTGACGGTGGACGTGACGGGAACATAGTGACACCATTTGGCAGATGGGAGCGGCCTCACGAGGCGGCGCGAGGACACACTGGGTGGCACTCCGCCCCCAGGTGCAGGTACTGGCTGAGTCACGTAGTCATAGTGGAGCTGATCGCATCACAGTTCAGTTCTGGAGTATGATGACGCGAACAGCGGTTTTGAGGCGAATAAGCTTTACGACGCAATCACATGCTTTTTTAGCAAGGCTTTCGGGAATAGATATTTGATAGTCAAAATGTTTTATCATGAAGGATCAACAACGATTTCATGTGTCGTAGAATCTTTGCAATTATTTACAACTGCAGGACTGTCTTATCGATATCTTAGTTTATGCTAAAAACGAAGCAGAACTTGTGACGGTACATTTCCAACACAGACGTATCACGTAAACTGGCGTAACTTTCTGCTTCACCTTGTTCTTTTTCTCATTGTATTATGCTTATCTTCCTAGAATTTAACGAGGACAAGAGTAAATCTTCATATTTTATGTTATATATGTACCTATTTAATAGGTTATATATATATATATATATATATATTATATTATATATATATACATTATATATGTATTATATATATATAATATAAATATATATAAATATATATATATTATATATATATATATAATATGTGTGTGTGTGATACTGTTTGTGTGCCTGTGTGTGTTGTGTGTGTGTGTGTGTGTGTGGGCGTAGCAAGATGACGGCTGTCTATGGAAAGCAGGTGCGTTCTAGCCACTGGCGGAATCCAGGCTGGTAGGGGACTAAAGCCCCACCCCATTCCAGGCCGACGGGAGGTGGCAATACAAATTTAGCCCCACCTCATTTCCAGGCGGACGGGGGTTGGCAATTACAAATTAGCCCCCCCCCATTACACGCTCGACAGGGACGCAATAAAAAAAATCCACCCCCCCCCCCCCTTAAAAACACACACAAACAAACAAAAAACGTAAGAATTCATGTAACAAAAGTAAAAACACGTAATAATTCGGAAAGCTTATAACTGAGTAAGAAATCCCCTGCATGGTATCTAAAATAAAGCAAGTTTTCGCAGTAAATAGTACACAAATTACAAGCCATTAACAGGAAATGTCGCAAAGAAGCCGCCATGAGTCCTATTTGTGACGATAACGTTCCGGCGTTCATCTTGTAGGTATTTGAGTGCACTAAACACGGCGAGAAATCGTATTTTGTGTACAGGTAAGTTATACATATATAAATTTACACTATATAAAATGCTATTTTTCATGAATCGACCCCCTGTCTGCTGGTACAGAACAGGATGTACTTTACAGTGTAGTGCAAATGTTCTGTCCACTTCATCGATCGACACCACCCGATGACGATGTTCCCGGCGAATAATTCATTCGTGAAAATGGCTGGTAGCAGTTCTTTCAGTGCTCTATTCGAATAAACCCTCCATTTCCCTGGGACGATGTTTGTTTCCGTCTGACGGAAGCTAGCGTAGAAGGTATTCTTTAAAAACTTTGGTTAAGCGCACCCGTTTAGTTCAATGTCAACTTTGTCCATCGGTGCTGTCTGTCGGTGCTACGCGCAGTGAAATCTATTGAAACTGTTATTGCCCTCGCCCCTGATACCGGGGGAGATGGCTATAGTAATTGCGTTGGATTCCACTGCGTGCAGCACCGACAGACAGAGGCAGAGACAGCGGACAGAACTTTTGCATGGACAGAACATTTGCACTACACTGTACATGGGTACGTATACACTATACAGGCGCCTGAAGGCGTGACGAGATAACAAAACTAGGACAATGCAGAAAAGGTTCAGTGGGGAAATGAAAGGCTGCGCCAATATAAACTACGTAGATTGTTTGATTGTTACTAGAATGGTTAATTCCACACTTCTTAGACGGGCCCTTGTTACTGTCACGTATGTTTAAGCGATACATCCGTTCCAGCTGGTAGCGGAGCATTTTCTAACCACAACGTAACGGTGCCTACGTTATTATAAAGATTGACATGCAACTATTTCTCGCCATCACTTAAACAACAGTTACTTTAATCGGGGATACAAATGCCGCTGTGGTGAACCCTGGGAGTGCCATTGACGCTGAGACTTGGATTGTCTTCTGACCGTCATGCAATCACAAACTCAAACAGAATGTAATTGGAAAAATCTGACGCAACAGATATGATTTATAGGTTACACTTGCCACACGTTTGCCTTGGGTAACGCACCCAACGCCAGAGGCGGCGCCACCAATTTTGAATAGGGGGGGACAGGTCCAGGCAAGTATCCAGGATTTGTCTTATTGGGATTCGTTTGCGCTAAAACATAATTTCGTTCCTCAGCCGAATGTTATTGACCGGAGGGTTGGGGGGGGGGGTCGGGTCGGCAACATAATCACATTTTATATAGCATAAATTGGTTTGCTCAGAGGGGGGTGATGCCCCGTGCACCCTCCCCCCCCCCCACCCTAGCTACATCCCTGGACAGGTCACGCAATAAAATAGGTATAGACGAAACTGTAAATCAGACACCCGCGTAGATGCAGCTTATCTGCATGCGGATGGTCGAATGCTATCACCACTGGACCAGTTTTGGATTTAATAGCGCAGCTCGGCCTGCTTACTTGTGTTCTGAAGAAGTGTAATACGCCTATGCTATTAGGTAGTTGCAGCCTTCACACCTGCCGGCTACAAACTACGACTCCAGCCCCTTCGACACCGAACAGCACACGCGTGCCGTGTCGGCGGCCATCTGACGACTTTGCATGGTTCCCACCTGGTTCCAACTCGCGTGTCGTGAGCTTGAAGTGCCGGGGGGGGGGAGGGGTGCGCTTAGACGTCCCCTAAGAAGATTTAATAAGGTCCTAATTAATAAGTACATGTCTATGAATAGTTTTGTCTCGGATTTTGTATCGGTGACCTAAGGTCGAGTCACTTACGTAACTTCCGCATATTATTTAAGTCGTCAAAGGGGAAATATTCAAATGTTTATTTTCCGATGATATGCATGATATCAGTCAAATTATATCTTGATTAAATTTATTATAGGCTATTATTGATGATCATAGCGCAATTTGTGTTCAATGAACCCTATAAGGTCAGCTGAGGTCATCCGAGGTCACCATCGCCTTGTTGTCAATAACTATCAACAGAATGAAGATAGAGAAGTGAAACTGGCACCAGTGTGTTTTCTCGTCGAGACACATCTCCCAATATACAACATGACCTGCTTGGGTCAGCACTTAACCTTGACCTGAGGTCAAATTTCTCAGTTGACCTAACCAGGTCAATCTGGATATTATTCGAAGCCCATTGTCGAGACAAACACGATGGCGTCGTCAACATTATTGGTTTATCTGTATTTGGTAAAAAGGTATTTGCGAAAAAATAATTTTACCAAAGAATATCCTATATGACCTTTGATGACCTCTGGCACCTTAACTATTGGCATAAGCTAAAATATAATTAACACTAGACAATGTGTCTAGTTAACATAGTTCCCGAGATTGTTGTGGGCTTCTGGATCGCAGTTCTAAAACTGGAAAATCTGACCGTTGGTGACCACTGGTGACCTCAATGTTAACCTGAGCCAAAAATGACACAAATATTTACAAATGATTTGTGATAAGCTTTTGAACGGTATTTCGGTTTGTGTCTACGTTTCAAAGAAGCCGAGTTCGAGGGGGCGTCAAAACATCGTCCCCCCTCGCTGGCACGCCGCGGGTTAAAAGACAGCCAGGCCAGCTGATCATCGGTCTTCCGATTAAGAAAATATCAAAAAATGGGGGAGGAGGTCCAAAGTCAACAGGAAACATGGTAATTGCTGGAAGAATCATGAATATATGAAGCCGAAATAACGCATACGATAAATGCATTATAAATTAATTTGCATCAGTGGCTGTGTCTCACGTCTATTTCAGTTTATTGCTTTTCATGGTTAACGAAATGACAAAACGTGCATGGCAGGGACAAACAACGGCGGGAGAAGTGGTGCACAGCTTCGCTCACTAACAAATCACAATCGTATGAGTCTTCTCGATAGACCCCACTATCTACCCCTTATCTTAAGCCAGGAGGTTGGGGTCCTGAACTCCACGTCCTGTCAGTGGCGCCACCCCTGTATATTTGTAGGCATGCAATGTCACCAAATTGATCGAGCTTCAACATGGAAACAATTGGCGACACATGAAGGAAAATATCTACACGGAGTACATTTTTTGCGAAATGTTGCTGTGATAGGGGAGTACTGTAACCCGCTATCTGAAGAGTGAAGATAGAGGGTGAACGGCGTCCCCTGCCCCCCCCCGGTGAAGTCGCCCCTGCTCAACGCCAAAGGAAGACTGCTCTCTTCGACAGAACTGCTTGACAACAACTAAACGAGCCAGAGAGGGTGCGGCTAAATAGTTATCTGATGTCACTGGCCACCGCTGACTTTAAACTCTACTCCAAATCAGTTCTATGTGTAGCTTTTAAATTTTGTTTCAGTTGAAAATAGTCGATCGCATTCCTAATAATCCAAATTCCGATCGACTATTTTCTGCCGAAACGTCAAGTTTGACACTAGTGTGTCAAGTTGAATTCAGGTTAGCGAGACAACTTCGAGTGAAATGTCACATGTTAATTATATAATTACTTTTAAGAAATGCAGTAATATAAGTCTCGTATTGCTGCTGTCTGAACTGGCGCGCGCCTGTTGACAGCGACAGAGGTCGGGGTGAGATTCGAACACACCGCACGTCAGTCGCCATCACGGAGAATGAGCGGCAGCTTACTTGGACGCCACCCAAGTGGTACAACGAAATAATCGGGCGGGCAACAACGGGAATTGGCCGATATGAAGCTTCGCTGCTTTGCGACCCATTCGTGCAAATGGGTGATTTGCATAGACGCAGCAGATCTGTTGCATCAGCTTTGGTGCGTGCACTACACATTTGGCACCGGGGAAAAAGCGACAAGTTGAACGTATCGCAAATTTGCGCGAGGCGGGTGGTGGTTGTACGATAACCGTTAGTATGACGTTGGATAAGAATATATTCAGGAACGTTCGCGATGCGTCCGTGGCTTCTAATACCCAAAATGGTGGCAATGATGGTGACTTGCGATAAGCCATGACAGGCTTCAGGAGGTGATGGCTGGCTTTTGGCATACCTGGCTGGCACGGCTTACGTATAATTTCTGCATAGAAAATGTGAGTGCTCCTACATACATTATATTTGTCAGGAATTATCTCATGAAACTCATTTGTTATTATCTCACTCATGGTTGCAATGTCATGCAGTGCAGAACAATATATGCCCTCGCAGTTCGCCTGTACAATTGAATGCAAGTTAATAGGCTAAATATATGGTTGATTGTATTCAAATCAGCTGCATTGCTATGCTTAGTAGTAAACAAAATGAAGCATCGTGCATCGTACCAATCTTTCCCCCTGTTTGTGACATTTCAAAACCAAAATTGCAAAACAAAAATATCGGTTGAGCTCCATAGACCTTATCGCATCGCTGGTTGCGTAGTGAAGGCTTGTCAGTCCTTTGTGATGCTCGCTAGTCATGTGGCTGAGAGAGTGTCAGTGCTGGTGCTGATTTTTATTTTATTTTATTTGTTTCTATTAACCCACCATTTACCTTCTAAAGGGAGGGCAAAAAACTGACGAATTTTCGCAATGGCTCCAAAAACCAAAAGAGTGAAAACGTGAAACGTTGGGTACCTTCTCCTACATCAACTTAAAGAGACTGTCCCACCTTAACATTATATTTGAGTTGAGATAGTCATTTTCCGTGCTAAGCATTGGAATTATGTATAGTAAAAGTTAAAACTACCACCGAGGTCGAATCACAAAGAAATTTGAGTTTGGTTTTGACATCTGTAACATCCCCAGTCCCAAATGTATTTGAACGGGACCCTGACGCGATGACGTGTCACTTCTTACTAAATGTATTGATAGTCGACTTTTTACATTTGGCCATTACATTAGCCGTACATTATGGCAGCGTGAAGATTTTCTCTATTCGAAATTCCTTATATGACGTCATCAGCCCTAATATTAAAACTTAACTTTTTATTAAATTGAGCACTGTTTGTGAGAAACAAATGTCATAACCGTGTTCGGCAGCAATTACTTAATGTTTAACACCACATGCGTCCCTTTAACGCCTTATGTGCAAAAATGAAACAATTTTGTCTAAATAGTAGATTTAGCCAATTTAGTGACATCAATACACAGTTGACAGTTTGGCACCGCTTTGAGTTTAAAAAATGCTTAAATTGAATAGGCCTACGACATGGCTGTCTCATTCTTTTAATGTTTGTTTTTCAAAAATACAATACAGGATTTATGTGGGAAATGCCCCACAAAATCCATTGTATCAAAGCATTAAAAAAGCATAGATATTTCAGTTAGAGAACCACATAAAAGTCTATTTAAAAAGAAATATCACCATTTTACTGACTAATTTATTCCCCAAGTATGAATAGCTAAATCGTTTTTTTATGTAATTTATTTGAAGTAATTTATTATAATGATAAGTAATTATATGTAGTAAGATATAATTTAATTATTAGTAATTATATGTAAGTAATTATAATTATAATAATTAGTAATTATATATAAGAAAGCTATGTGTAATTGCATGTAAACCTTTACCACATGCCTTTATTACTTTTTGTAGCAAAAAGTTACATTTTTTATCCGGATCTGGGCCGGTTACCTTATTTTGGTGTTTGAGCTTAAGAAATTCACTTTTTCTGGAAAAATCACTATTTGGATTTTTCTCGGAAAACAAATATTAAAAAACACTTTTGTCGGAAAAAGTCACTTTTGGAAAATACAGAAGGTGGGCCTCATAGAGAATAAGAGGCCACAAATGCTATTCATTCAATTCAGTGTTACGACGAACCGAAAACGATGACGATAGCCATCGACGTGACGCCGCTTCGCGGCGTGAAAATTTTAATTTTAAGTAGCGGAATAGTGGAAAACGACATTTTCATGTTGGAACCAGACTTAATTGGAGCCAAGCCTCAGATCACCTTTTTCCTGGTTGCACAGCTCGGTACGATCAAACATATTTAAATTAAGCTAGTTTTTTTCTCATACACATTAGCCTTGGGATGTAAATCACGATGACCGGTGGCAGTCAACACTCAATAGTACCTACATATCATCAAAATAGCTGTACCTACCTATACATCTGTACCTGGTACCAAACTGAAACAAACAACTGGTAATAGTGCAAATGTTTTGACAGCAGCAAAACTGAGCCAGAAAGACTTTTCCGCAATAAATGGTCCCTGTGAATCTGTGAGAGATGCAGAATGACTTGGGGAGAGGTCGTGGTTCTGGTTCTCCACTATTAGCTCTTCCCGGTCCAGCATAGGCATCGTTGGAGCAGTTTCAGGTGGCCCGATGTCCGCGTCCTTGCGTTCGCGTCGCCTTTTTTCGGAACTCGGCAGGCTAGCTAGCTTAAAGGCTTTCTCTTGAGTCGACTTGACTCAATGTGGTTTATTAAATGTATTTGCATTGCTCAACGTCCCACGTTTTCTTTTCCAGGAATATCCTGGTATTTGATGTATGAACCTATCCCATGATAGCATCATGCGCGAGCAATTCCACAATTTACATGAGCATTACTGTTTGCATTTATGTTCTTTTAAACCTAATAATTTATTGCTGAGCATTAATAATTGCCGCAATTAATAACTAAAACCATTTTCCGAAATGGCTCGACACACTCGTTGTCTCCTAACCAGCGTGATATCTCATTAGTATGTATGTAATATCATTTATTGTTATTTACGCACCGAGTAACTTCCGCTGGTTACCGTTTCCACCACTGTGCACGTCACCACATCCTCTGAGATCGCCGTGGCTGATAGCTGATTGTGCACGGTTCTGAATCGGACGCAGCTCCGGGACGCTGTGCACCGCCGCCGCAGCTCAAGACGCTCCCACGCGCCCCGAGACAGCGGCCGATTGATATACAGTAGCCAGCGAGCGGCGGCGGCATCACTATGCACGATGGGTACAGTGCACCGACGCCATCCTGTCAGGCGGCACTGGCCCGCACCGCCCCCCGCCGGGCCGGGAGCTGAGCTGCGCCAGCTCTCTGAGATGGCCCACCCACGAGCTCCGCACCCCTGAGCTAAGGTAGGCGCTTTATACACTGAGAGTCCAGCACCCGCTCTACACACTCTCAGAGTCCAGCATCTGAGCGGAAACATTCAACTGCCTGTGACGGTAACAAGTGGTTAGTGTAAAACAGACCAGTAGTTGTCCTAGTGTCAGATAGTAATAGGTGGGTAGCAGACTGATTATTGTTGTAAATTTTTGAACTATTCAATCACGATTCACTTTGGAACCTAAATGATTAAATCTTCATTCGATTCATGGATAACAATTTTGATAATCGATTCTTTCCAGTTCATATAATCAAAACGATATTATAATCCATTCACATTTGATTTAAAATTATTCAACAATATATGTTGAAATTATGTCAAAACAATGAAAATGGAAATATACATATATATGATCATTAAAACATTGTAACAGCAATACTATTTCAGTATAAATGAATGAAGCCACCGTGGTCCTGGTCTGCATTGTATTTGTCCAATTCATCATGTGCACTTAAATCGTTAACTATTCTGATTCAATCCGCCTTGATTCCATGCGGCTTTGATTTAATCCAATTCATGAAGCAAAAGCTATGGTAGTGAATCGATTCTTTTTCGATTCATGACATTTTGATTGAACTATTCCAATCGATTTAGTCAGGGTCGAATCAATAACCAGTCTGGTGGGTAGAGGACGTCCTGTTCTAGCATTCGTAATTTTAAGGACGTTGTGACGATGGAACACCTAAACAGCACATGCTTATTACATTGCATCATACCGACTTCTTAGTTCTTGCATCTAAAAAGGCACAGAAACTCGGCTGACATATTATCTTGTTAGCTCCTTGGATACTTTATAGTTTTAAAGCTTGAAACTCTCTTTTCATACTGCATCTTACAATAATCTGCATTCTGTCTGATATTTATTATACTGCAGTTAAGTGAATCATAGCGTATCGATTTTTTGCTTCATTCAATGTCCGCTCCCATTAACCTGTGTCATGACAAACGCACACTTTTCGCCGGGCCCGCCGTCTTGCCCTACTCGGTACAGTATGGCCGCCTGTACCCCCCCCTGTTCGGTACAGTATGGCCGCCTGTACCGCCCCCTCCCTCCACCCCCCTCAACCCCGACATACGTCGGCCATGCTGCAAAGTCACTCCGACATCGGCGCTGCAATTTCGGTGATTGGGGCGTGGCGGCCTGTCGGAGCCTGACAGCTCGGTTAGCGGCACCTGTGTCTCACCGGTCTGCGACACGTTATGAATGCCTTCCTGGCGGCCGGCGCCGCTCGCAGCCGCTGCCCAGGTGTTTCTGGACAGCCGGGCTGACGGGCAGGGTTCGGGCCGATCGCTGCTGTGACGCTCCCCGGGCGTCACAGCGTGACACCCCGGGCGTCACACCGTGACTCGGCGGTCCTGACCTGTCACGGGACGAGCGGAGGTCGGGGGAGGGGGACAGGACCGACGGTCGACACGCACACGAAACGCCGCTCTGTCGTTCGTCCGCTGCTGGTCGGTCGCTGGTCAACTTTTGATCCATTGCTGGTCCTGGTCCGTCGTTGGTCCGCTGATGGTCTGCCGCCTTCCAAAGCGGTTTTGTCCTGTGGTCCTGTGTGTGGTGTGGTCTTGTGGTCCGTCCAAAGGCTACAGGCCAGAGGTCGCTTAATATAGACATGTTTTCCTTTTTATTGTGTAAATACTTTATTACTTTCTGTTTATAATCGTATGTCTCCAACTCAACGCGAGATTGTGTGGCACGTTTCTTATCTTTTCTCTCGTCCTGCTGATGGTTTCCACCTCCAGAAACGATACATCACCCGTTCCGGGAGCTAGCTCGGCGAGTGAGGCGCCATATTTGTCTCCTGGCCAACTGCCTGACCCGCTGTCGGACCAGCGGTGAACGAGTCAACAGAAAATTGCTACCAGATAACGAACACCTTTGAACTCATGTTATGAAAGGCAACAAATGCAATTTTGTAATCTAATGAAAGCTTCCAAGTACTGCAGGCCGGAAGTTTCGTACTGGCCGAGTCGCTCTGACCGCCGAGTGACTCCATCCTGGCTGATGTGTGATCCGAACGAGGTGACCTGGTCAGCCAGCTGCTGTTGTTATTCTTAGACGGTGGCCAATCAGAGCCGTCACCGGTGTCTGATCACAGGTCGTGAACTTATGTCATCAGTCACGGTGACAATTCACCCAACACGTGTTGAAACGGGTTTCGTGGACTTTTGTCTGAATCGAGCTTACATTTGGTTTAAATATTTTGTTGACGAGTAGATGTCTTGGTATTTAGTGCGGCTTACATGCTAAATCCTTTGAATTTTTCGTGTTTGTATTACATTAGCACCATTTTGCGATCCCCAGCACCATTCTCCATTTCATATCACTGCCAAAATGAAACAGAAGATAAGTGTTATCCAAACAAAGGCTGTGCAGTCAGCGGAGAACAAAATAAAGATGAAAACCCATCATCACGCAAATTTGTGGAAAGCAGAATACTTACAGGATATGTTTGATAATCTGCAGAGCTGCTCAGTATCCCGAGAGCTGGATTTACACTGCTCACTGTGCAATAACCGCTGATGCCGGCACGTGGTGGCGTCCCCTGTACCTCCTACCACTCTGAGAACAGCTCCTCAGTCCTCAGGGAGAGTAGGACTGCTTCTGAATTGTACCGCCGACCCAGGCACATCTCCGCTCTGGAGCAGCCGTGCCCCGGTTGCTCTGGAGCAGCCGTGCCCCGGTTCCTCTGGAGCAGCCGTGCCCTGGTGCTGACTGTCGACCCTCGCTCAGCACATCTCAATCAGCACCGTCCGACACAGCGGACCGATAGCGCTCGCTGTCCGCGGCGGCCAGCAGCTCGCGACGCGTCGCGGGGACGGGTTTGATTTGTGGCGCGCTGTCAGCCTGTCTGGCCACGGACGCTGCCGCCGCCGCCCGGCCTACAGTGACGTATGGCGCGCGGTGCGACGATTACGGCGCACCACGCGCACAGACGTCCGTCGTGACGTGTGTGACGTGTGTGACGCAGCCCGCCGGAATGTGAAACGGAAGTGTGGACCGGTGTGGAAACTTGGCTCGCCGCTGGGTCGGCAGTTATCGGTGATATTTATCAGTCCTGGCTAAATGGGCGGCGAGTTGTTTTTACGGCGGGCTTGTCGGTGCGATCTGGTGAGGTTAGATAAATCTTCAGCTTAGAAGGGTAAATTAAACGGACCAGTTGGAGAGAGTTGTCAATTCGGGTGAATACGCCCACAAATAACGCACAGTGGCACGAGTGCGTGTGGTGGTTGAAAATGATTGTCATAAATCTCTGAAAGCAAGACAAAACAACAACTTGACTTGACATAAAAACTGCATGAAGTGCTAAACTAAAAAAATGTAAGAGGGTAATTATGACTTCTGTTCCACTGTAAATTGTCACTCTAGGTAGAAAGCAATGACAAGTGTGAACTAGCATTATCTTAAACTTAAAATAATAATGATTGCTTAGACCTAACAGCGCGAGATTAACTGTAAAAAGTTATTGTACTTAAAAATGATGTGCTTCCTCTTCAAATTCTAAAGGGGACCTTACGGCCGACATATTACAACTATTATTTCCAATGTAAAAAGTCGTCTGCTCAAAGCACTTGGAGCCAAATACAATTAAAAAATACATGTATACAGTGTAGCAGCACTCAGGGGTGGCGCCACCAATTTTTAATTGGGAGGGGACAGGTCCAGGCACGTAGCCATATTTTTTTAGGGGGCACGTCAGCGGTAGAATCGAATTTCGATCCTTCGCCAGATGTTGTCGACTGAAAGTGGGGGAAAATATATTCTAAAAAATGTCATGAATCGAACGGTGCTTGAGGGAACTATGATATACACCTGACTCATTCAGGTCCCGAAATGAATCGTGATTGAATCGCTTAAAATATTGTAAATCAAAAGCCTGTTTAACTTATTGGATGCAGTTTGCATGTAGGGAAGCGTATTTGGAGAATAAAATGAAAGCAAAATAAGCCTTTAACCCGCGCAATGCAGGGAGTTCGCGCCGAACGCGAGCTGCATAAGGGGTTGATTTCACTCTTGAAATCTCGAAAACTACGCTACGTGGCGACAATGAAAAACCAGCGTTAGATAGCTCAAGACAAGATATATCAAAAATTTATGCGTTTATTTAGATCATGTCAAAATTGAGGTCACCAGAGGTCATCAGATGCCAGATTTTCCGGTTTTAGGACTTCTCTCCAGAAACCCAAAAATATCTCGGAAGCTATGATAGCTAGGAACAAACGGAAAACAGGCAATCAAAAGCTCTGAAAAAGTGTAATGGCCAACGTGTCCTCAGAATTGAGATAAGGTCAATAGTTTAGGCTCTATAAGTCATCAAGGTCAAAAGGGCTATGTTTGACAAAGCTGTTTTCTGTGAATAGGATCATGGGTGTAACTTTGTATGTGGTTGGTGTGGAAGGCTCCACACCAACTTGAAAGCTGATGTGGAAAATCCACACTAACTTATTGTAGGAGAAATGCCATTTTGATCACCCAATAGTGTTTTTTGGTGTCATGTGTACATTTAGTCTGTCCGTTTATATGTAACAATTCATTTTGCACCGTTTCAAAGACGAGTGGACCAAATTCGGGAAATCAAAATGAAAAATAAGATGACATCGATGACAATCCACACCAACTTTGAAAACGTTTCTACGCCCATGAATAGGATTTCACCTAACAAAGATAGGGAAATAATTTTGACGCCATCGTATTTGTCTCGTCAAGGCGCTTTTACAAAATATGAATAGTGACATGTTTAGGTCAACTATCAGTTTGACCTAAGGTCAAGGTCACTCGGTGACCAAGGTAGTTGCATGTGTGGTGACACGGTTCGACAAGACAATATATTGATGGCATCCGATCGTCTATATGTGTATGATATAAAGAGTTATTAGCAAAACAATGTTGATGACCTCAGATGACCTCAGCTGACCTTGCAGAGATCATACTAGAGCAACAATGCACCTGGGTCATCAATTATGAGCTAAAATAGCTGAATTCTTGAAAGTTATAGCCTATCCCAACGCCAAATTCTCTGAATAGGAAGAGCATGTGTTATTATTTTCACGTCACTTATAGTGGGAGGTCAGGAAATTGACCTGACCTTAGCGGACACGGATACAGCCAATCTGAATCATAAATGAATGTGGTACTACTGATAATCTTATTAAATCTACAAGTTTCCCAAATATATCGGAAAAGACTGTGGCTTTGGCACGACCACAAACATTTTTGGAGGTAAGTTCACGTGACGTGGCCTTGTGACTTTACCTGAGATCACCTGATGTCAAAACTTTAGAAGTGTGGGTAATTGATGCCCAAACAGCTGTATGATATTTGGCGGCGCTGTGCGCCGCCGTTTTCCCGCTACTTCTGAAAAGCCTGAGTGGGAAGGAAATCAACCCCCTTGCAGTGCGCGGGTTAAGAAGGCTAACTTTTCAATCACTACATTATCTAGCATAAAAATATATTACTTTCTGATCTTCAAGCAGGTCATTGAATAGACAGAGAATGAGTTTAACGGATAGAAGCTATTATAGCTGAGATTATATATGAAATTGAAAAAGAGTGAATATTTTGTTTATCGGATCCCTTGGGCATAAGCAATAAGCATGCTAAATTTATCTAAGATGGTGAAAACTCTGTGTGAGGTTAATCATGATGAATGATGATGAGAATTAAAATAATCGGTAACCTCATAATACGTATGTAAACATATAAATTAAGGTCGAAATTATATTCATGGATATTTCGCTATTGTAGCTTCATCAGCAATGATCAATCATTGATCATTGCTGATGAAGCTACAATAGCGAAATATCCAATGATATAATTTCGACTTTAATTTATTTATTTACATACTTATTATGAGGTTACCGGTTATTTTATTTATCATCGGTGCTAAATTTAATTGATTCTGTCATCGAAAAATAAATGAAGAAAATCACACATTAACCTTAAAGGGAATGTTTCACATTAACATAAGATTTGAGTTGAGATGGCCAAGTTGTTGGATTTCCATCTATAAGTATGTAGAAGTTAACAGCAAGCCCACACTGAGGTCTAATCGAAAGTAAAATTTGAGGTTTGGTTTTGACATCTCGCAAACCAACTAAGGCCCTAGTGTATAGGGCTTAGCGCGTCTTAAAGCCGATGTCGTCATCACACTAGTTTGTATCAAATTGCGTGATGAAAGTAGTGCGACTTGTTTTACATTTGGCCTTCGCCTATTACATTAGCCATACACTAGTCATGAGCGTCAACATCCTGCCGTGATAATGTTCCTTTCTATTTCCAAAAAATTCCTCATATGACTCATCAGCCCGAAATTACTAAAACTATTACGTATTATTTCATAAAACTTGAGCACTGTTTGTGAGAAGAGAGCAAATTCACGAATCAGTGTTCGGCACGGCCCAATTACTTCATATTTTGCACCACAAGCGGCGTACACTGGACAACTTTCAGAGAAGTGAAACATTCCCTTTAATGATTGATTCTCTATCATGTAATGTATCTAATAGAGTAATGATAAAATTATTACTTAAAACGTACTTAACCTATTCATCTGAATACATAAAGGGAATGCTTCACCTTAATATGAGTTTTGAACTGAGATAGCCATTATTTTTGCCAGTTATTGACAAATATAATTTACAAAGACCATTTTCCCAAAACTTGTCGGTGCTTAAGCAATTTAGTTTTGAATTTTCAAAATGGGGTCTGTGCAAGTGCCACCGCTGATTGGCTGACAGCCACTTCAAGATTGTTGGTCCGTGGGCCCGGACGACCTGTATTTCTCTAACATTGGCTGAATTCAGGATTACCCGGTGCGAGTGCGATGTAAACAACGCGCCATAGTTTGAATTT
>VOPJ01015908.1:18704-31894 GCA_014673585.1 Semibalanus balanoides | reverse complement strand
TCAAAGTCGTACAAAACTCTAATTTTTATCAGCGAATATCTCCCATATAGGTAGACCGAATTATATAAAAATTATGATTCGAATCTTCATGAGAAATATATCTATGACATATAATCATTTTTTTTTTATTTCTAAAATTTTGAATTTTTGTCACGTGACCTTAGGTAGTCACGTGATTTTAAAATGTGGCCACTAAAAAGTGACAATTTTTCATACTTTACAAAATACTTTTTCACATTACGCTTTACAATATATTACATTTTACCATTACGTTACAAAATTTACTACAATAATTTTCTTCGACAGTAAACAAATTGGAGATATACTTTTTCTCTAAATATTTTATTTATATATTTGAGCGATGATCATGTTTACAATAAAAATAATTATCGCCAGCACGTTTTTGGTAATAACTTTGCACCTAATAGTCAAATGATTATATGCACCTAATAGTAAAATGATTATATGTCATAACTATATTGTTCATGAAGATTATAGTTTTTTTTTAAATAATTCGGTCTACCTAAATAGGAGATATTCGCTGATGAAAATTAAAGTTATTTACGACTTCGAAGAATTAACTCAGGCTGTTCCTTCAAAACTATTGGACGGGTGAGGCTGAAAATTTAACAGCAAAAAAGTCAAGAAAGTCGATTAAAGAAACATTAATGCCGTTGATTTGGGGTATCCAGCACTATTAGTTGCAAAGTTATTACCAAAAAACATCTGGCCGATATTATTTTTCTTGTAACATTGATCATGTTCAAATATAATAAATAAAATATTTAGAGAAAAAAGTCCTATCTCTAATTTTTTTACTGTCAAAGAAAAATGTATTGAAGTATTTTTTGACGTATAAAAATTCGCACTTTGAGTTGGCCACCATTCGAAATCACGTGACTTGACTAACGGGGTACGTGACCAGAATGCAAAAAATTTTAGAAAAAAAATTATTATATGTCTAAAATAGATATATTGCCTCATGAAGATTATGAGTTCTAAATTTTTATATAATTCGGTCAACATATATGGGAGATATTCGCTGATGAAAATTAAAGTTTTGTACGACTTTGAAGAATTGCCTCAGGCTATTCCTCCAAAACTATTGGACGGGTGTGGCTGAAAATTTCACAGCAAAAAAGTCAAGAAAGTCGGTTATAGAAACATAATGCCGTTGATTTGGGGTATCTAGCACTATCATGTGCAAAGTTATTTTACAATAAACGTGCTGGCGATAATTATTTTTCTTGTAGACATGATCATGTTCTAATATGTAAATATAATATTTAGAGAAAAAGTCTATCTCTAATTTTTTTACTGTCGAAGTAAAATGTATTGAAGTATTTTTTAACGTATACAAAACCGTCACTTTTTGAGTGGCCACTTTTCAAAATCACGTGACTTGACCTAAGGTCACGTGACCAAAATGCAAAATTTTAGAAATTACCAAAAAATGATTATATGTCATAGATAGATGATCATGAACATCTATTGCTCATGAAGATTCTGTTCTTAATTTTTATATAAATTCGGTCACCTATTATGGGAGATATTTCGCTGATGAAAAATTAAAGTTTTGTACGACTTCGAAGAATTGCCTCAGGGCTATTCCTTCAAAACTATTGGACGGGTAGGCTGAAAATTTAACAGCAAAAAATGTCAAGAAAGTCGATTAAAGAACATGAATGCCGTTGATTTGGGTACCACTTATAGCGGTGCAAAGTTTTACCATAAATCGTGCTGGCGATAACATTATTTTCTTGTAGACATGATCATGTTCAAATATATAAATACAATATTTAGAGAAAAAGTCTATCTCCAATTTTTTTTACTATAAAAGGCATATGTATTGAAGTATTTTTTGGCGTATACAAAATTGCCACTTTGTAGTGGCCACATTTTGAAATCACGTGACTTAACCTGAGGTCACGCGATCAAAATGCAATTTTTGAAATTCCAAAAAATGAATATATTTCATAAATATATGGATCATGAACATTAAATGCTAAATTTTGATTAGATCGGTATTATTTAAAGGAGATATTCCGCCGTTGAAAAAAAACAGAGTTTGTACGACTTGGAAAAAATTGCCACAGGTTATATCCTCGGAAAACCACTCAACGGAGAGGCTGAAATGTCACAGCGTTAATCTGCGACCCAAATAACCCCCCCCTCTCCCCTGCGCCCCCCTCCCTCCCTTACAACGTAATTTCATTAGAATCTGAGATGTAGGGTGTTATGGGCTTGGTCGATCTGTCCATGGAATGGCCCCAGTTGGTTAAGTTCGTCAGGTGAGGCGTTCGGCTGGATCTGACGGCGCTCGCTTACGCCAAGAACTGGGTCGGAAGAACATTGCCACAATCTTGCTGCGGTTAACCCTTGTCTAATTCACGCTGATAGTGTGCTCGAGAGTCGTGCGGATAGCGGCTCGACACTGTTTGTTAATCTGTTTAAGAGATCGCGGTCATTGCGGGTCAGTGCGGCACGGCGGCGCTGCAGGAGCAGGCGTGTGTCAACCGACATAGGTGGGGCTGTAATCGGTCGCACTCGAGTGCGCCTGAGGGGAGCGACCTTGTCTAGCACAGGATAACTAGACACCGTCTAGCATGGCTACACAAATGCGCTGGAACTCGCTCCACTTCTGGTCTGGTCCATAGGAGAACCAGACAGGTGTCCAGTCTGCTCGCCGCAGGGCAAGGCAGAAAGCTGCGGGTTCAACCTTACTAAGAGGGCGACGCATTACATGGGCCCCTCCGGTGGGCAGTGCCTGATAATCGTGACGCAGAACGAGGCGCGTAAAGTCGTGAGGCCCGCCGTAATGACAGCGGGTCACCGCTGCTCGTGATATTAGTTCAGGACGATTGATGGCTATGACGTCAAGCAGGCTCTTAGCGGGACGGTATGTGGGCTGCGTGCGATTGACAACATGCAAGCCGTAAGTAGACAACAGTCTCAGCAGTTTGTGATCGCTTGGGTCGGTCTTGATAAGGCAAGAAATTAAATCGCCCGATACGACTACAGTAGCGCGCGGGTGGTTGGCGATAATACACTGGAGCTGACATTCAAGATCTTCAAGATCTGCTGTCAACTGGCGAACACTGTTGGAGGGGACACGCACGCAGACGCGACAAATCAGCGGCGGGTGTTGTCAGCGCGGACTACCCCTGCTGTGTCTGGTCTGTGTCTGCCGCTGTGTCTGTGTCGTATAATTAGTTTCTGCGGCGCTACGTCTCTGGACGTGCAGATCGCTGACGACCGAGCGGACTGGGGACATTGCGCACGATCAGGACGTGACTACGAGACACCCGCACCCCTCTGACGTCATGAGAGGCCCAGTCACCAGACGCCTGATGTCTTGAGAGGCCCGGTATAGCTTTCGCCGGTCCATTCGACTTGTACAGCGGCTCGTAGGTTGTGGTAAGACCGGTGTTCAACAGAGCGCTGTCCCGTCAGCTACTTCACAGATGCTGTCAGTTGTCACCGTCCGCGCGGAGGCATTAATTAAGTGGCTGTTTTGATTATTGATGGGACATGGCCTCTCCCTCAACTCTATGTTATGCCGCATCTTTTTTGTGCAATGCCGATGCGAAACTAAGAAAGGCACATCCGGATGCTTTGCAGGCCCCTTTGTCCTTGATGCGCTCACCTCGGATCGGTCTGTGTTGTTCTTAAGGTCACCGCGTCCAATTTGAAGGTCATGGCATACAGATCACTACGTGCCGGCCTGCATAACCAGTAACCAGTAACCAGTATCCCTGTTTGGTATGCAGGTGCAGTAAGTTGTGCCTGGCGCAGTCCGACCCTGGCGGCTCAGCCTGCACAAGACGACTCTGCCTGTGCCCTCAACTTGCTTTCTGCAGCGCGGCGGTCACACCACAACGGACTGTGAGAGGTCACTGCCTCCACGGACCGTGAGAGGTCACTGCTGCCACGGACCATGATAGGTCACTGCAGCCACGGGCCGTGAGAGGTCATTGCTGCCACGGACCGTGAGTGGTCACTGCCTCCACGGACCGTGAGAGGTCACTGCAGCCACGGGCCGTGAGAGGTCACGCGTGCCCACGGACCGTTGATAGGTCACTGCAGCCACGGCCCCTGGAGAGGTCACTGCTGTCACTGACCGTGAGAGGGTCACTGCCCACGGACCGTGAGAGGTCACTGCCTCCACGACCGTGAGAGGTACTGCAGCCCACGGGCCCGTGAGAGGTCACTGCTGTCACTGACCGTGAGAGTCACTGCCTTCCACTGACCGTGAGAGGTTCACTGCAGCCACGGACGTGAGATCCACTCTGTCACTGACCGTGAGAGTTCACTGCAGCCACGGGCCATGAGAGGTCACTGCCGCTTTGTACACAGGCGGTGGTAACACTTTCCAAAAAGTTTCTAGGACTTGTCCTTAGAATACTTCAGCAACGCACCTCCCCGCCCGATTTATTGGTTGGTAGCACTCCCAAAAGTCTCTAGATGGAGACATCCCCAATCGTCAAGATTATTAAACTAACTAAATTCATTCAAAAAAATATTCATATTTATTATTTAGAGCTGCGTTTTTTACCTCCATTCCTTTTGTCAGCCAGCCCGAGCTAATCTCTCTGACTTCCTTATGCCCTAACCACATAGGGATGTGTTGAAATGCCTCGGGAGGCTGCACCACATAAAACTCCCATCCAGCAGCGAACTAGGCTTGGATGGAATTCAAATGGTGCGCCTCCGCCGCCATTTATAACAGTCGCAGTTCTAAATCATATGGTATTACCATTTTGAGATGAAGTCTTGAATAGTTATCATAATCTTGAGAATTCGGGATGTCTCCATATCTAGAGATTTTGGAGTGGTACCAACCAACAAAATGGAGAGTGCGTTGCTGAAGATAACCCAAATATTGTGCCCATTTCAGTTCCGGTTTAGGACGACATCCTTTTACCACCTTGTAGTTTTGGCCGTATGAGAGACCCCGAAAGGATTACGGAGCAGAGCAGTTTCTTCAATCTTCCACAAAGTCGCACTATTATCCATTGTTTGAATATCAAGGCGACGCTACCTTACATCCCCTCGCACGCTGAAGACACGAGCTTCTGCTGAGTCGGAAATCGTGAGGCCATATCACTTGGCATACAATTACCATTTCTGCCAAAAATATTGGCGATATACTGGTTTAAGCCAAGACCCTTACCAAGATACTTTGGCTATTAGGCATGCCTAAGTGCCAAGTTTTTGCTGTATGGCAGCCTTTGCTTTTGTATGAGGAAAACCAGGCTTGAGTGCAGCTAAATTAAAACTGCATCATAAGTATGTAATAATGCAAATTTTAATACGCAGTTTTTATCTGCATAGACTAGCATGGTCAATTGTTGCCATTTGAATGCAAAATACATGTGTCAGGAAAAAGTGATGTGGTATTTTCCTATGACTTTGAACAACGAAACTCTTACAAAATAGTGCAAGAACTGGGTCTGAATTTTGGTTAGGCACTGCCTAAAGTGAAGCAAAGAAAATTAGGAAAGAAAGAAAATTAGGGCGCCCCTCGAGGCAAAGCGCCCCCCAAAAAAGAACAAATTGTCACGAAAATTGATCTCCTCGGATTTAGGCCACAATATTTTACTAGTAAAATGACATTTGGGGCGATGACCCAGCGGGCGCGCTCTGGTACGCTTCTGGCGACGCCTTTGAACAGCTCACATCTCTGCGACCGCAGTACCATTGGGAAGCGGTCTTCTTTGCTGAGCAGCTCTATCCAACGCGCGTGTTTTTAAATGTAATGTTGAGATAAGTAAAAGCCATGTTAAATTAGGTTAGGGTTAGGTTAGGTTTACGGTTTAGGTTAGGTAGAAAAGTTAGGTTAGGTTAGGTGGGTTAGGTTAGGTTGGGTTAGGTTAGGTTAGGTGCTGGTTAGTTAGGTTAGTTAGGTTACGTTAGGTTAGGTTCAGTTTAGGTTAGGTTAGGTTTAGGTTAGATTAGGTTTAAAAATGCCAGATGCTGTTGCTTTTCAATGGATTTTACTTATCTCAACATTACATTTCAAAACACGCATCCAACGTGATCCAACGTACTCTGCTCACTGGCGGATCCAGCCTTCCTATATGGAGGGGGGCTAAGCTCACTGTGGGACACCGGGGCTTTGATAGGGTCGAGTCGTACAAAATATATAGTGTAAACTGTAAATTTATAAACGTGTGACTTACCTATACCCAAAATACGATTTCCCTCCGTGAATAGTGCACTCAAATGCCTTCAAGGTGAGCGCCGTACGTTATCGTCACAAATGGTGGCTACTTAGCGACATTTCGTCCTAATGGCCAGTAATTTGTTTACTATTAGCTGCGAAAATTGTTTCTATTTTAGATACAGTGCTGTGGAGTTTTTACTCGGTTATTAGCTTTCCGAATTATTGTGCGTTTTTATCTTTATTAGAGGAATTCTTACGTGTTTTTTGCGAGGAGTAATTTATACTGCCACCCCTGTCGAGCATGGAATGGGAGTATGTGGAGGGGGGCTTTTGCCTCTGCCGCCCCTGGATCTACCAGTGTATCGCCACCGTGCAAAAGCTGCGTTGATTGTGAATCGCTCCAGATTAAAATAGCGTCATACGTGCCCTTTCCCTATTTCCCACTGCTACAAATTTTATACCAATAGAGGAAACACGGACGAGCAAATAAAGAAAATGAACAAGGCAAAAACCAAATTATTTTCGCCAAAACCGTTATTTTCGCAGCCAGTACCTACCCATTTTGTATCACCCAGTTTCACCATATGGGAGGGCTAGTTTGTATACGGGCCCGTCCGGCCTGGAATGCGGGGGGGCAGGTACGTAGCCAGGATATTGCTCAGGTGGAGGGGGGGGACACCGTCGGGAAAAATCTGATTTGCTCCTCAGCCATGCTGCATGACCCGGGGGGGGGGGGGTGGAGGTAGGGTCGGTTTCAGAGATCTCATTCCTATCTAGTATTAATTTATTTTCTCTCAGGGGAGAAAATGGCCCCGTGCCACCCCCTCTTGGCTACGTCCCTGGGGGGGGGGGTTTCCCCTTAGTCTCTCTGGATCCGCCGTGACGTCTGCTTGATACCAATGCCGCTTCGTATGGAGGGACTAACCCACTGCGCGTGGCGCGTGCCGCACGTGAGGGTGTAATAAGTGTTTTTCACTAAAAAAAAAACGCAACGGCTGATATAAAAAAAAAAATGTTGTGTGGTTAACCAGCCAACAATTAACTTTGGCACTGATCGGGCACAATGGGATTAAACGATGGGATTAAACCATTGTACCCGATCAGTGCTTAAGTTAATTGTTGGCTGGGTAGGGATCCCTCAGCTGCCACTTTCCCACAACTCAGGTGTGGGGCAAATCCACACGTGCGCACGTTTTTTGTATTTCAGAAAACTATTCGTCCAATCGAGTCGAAAATCCCCATTATTGGTAGGGCTCCACTGCTAACTTTGTATATTTTTTAAAGTCATTCTAACCATGCAACGCAAAAGGCCTCATGTTAAAGGGAATGTTTCACATTAACATAAGATTTGAGTTGAGATGGCCAAGTTGTTGGAATCCATTGGCAATTAAAGTATGTAGAAGGTTAAAACAACCCCAAATCAGAGGTCAATCGAAAGTAAATTTGAGTTTGGTTTTGACATCTGCAAAAAATAAGGCCTAGTGTATTAAGGGGTATACCTCTTAAAGCCGATGTCGTCATCCCCTTTTTTATCAAATGTTGATGAAAGTAGGACTTGTTTACATTTTGGCTTTACATTTAGCCAATACACATCATAAACATATTAGCAGCGTGGATTTTTTTTTACTATTCCAAAAATTTTTCTTCAATATGACGTCATACAGCCCAAATAACTAAACAGTTTTCATGAAATTTGGGAGACTGCTGTGAGAAGACAAATGTCAGAATCGGTTCGCAGAAATTACTTCATATTTTGCACCACAAGCGGCGTACATTGGACAACTTTCAGAGAAGTGAAACATTCCCTTTAACATGTGACATAATTGGCAGAGCTTTTGCTCTTACCAGGCCTATATAAAAACGGCACCCATGAAGGGCCCCTTTTCCATGCGTTGGAAGGACAAAGCAAAACGGATGAAAAACACGTTTCAAGAATGAAGAATGCAGTATGACATGTATGTATGACATAGGCCATACCAACTTGTAGAGGCTGGAGTTATAAAAATTCCATATCAACTTTGGAACCAGCGACACCCATATTTCGAATATTTTTTAGGTTCAAGACCTAAAACGTCTAAATCAATTGCGCTGCGGAGCGGCGCAATTTTTTTGAGTCTTATGCCCTGGATATGCATTCTCATCAATGTCTCGCATTGCATATGATGCGGAAATACACATTTTTTGCGCCTAAGAGCAGCTGCGGATCCAGAACGGGAGAATTGGGGGCAAAATCAAAAAAGCATCACACAATTCTGAAAACTGATCGGATTTCGCTTACTTTAATAGTTTAATTGAAGTAAACTATGTTAGTAAAAATGGACTTACTTCCATATCATGAAATGTGTCATTTTTGGCCGATTTTGGACGGTTTCGGTGGGGGACAATTGACCATTTTGCCCAACCGAAAATCCACCACTGCCTAACAGTGCGGTAAGAAAAAGTGCTAAAGCAACTACTTTGCCCAATCATATAAGAAAGCAGCAACATAACACATGCATGCGACCAAACAACGGCAGCGATTTTATTACCGCAAATGATATAATGTATTTTAAACTCGTTGCGGGAGGGGTGCAATAATTGGAAAATATATCCTCGGACCGGCTCTGGCAGCCAAAATCGCTTCCTGCATTGTGGCAGCACCCTCTCTGGCGCCAGATGCGACCCTCCTCAGGTAGGCCGGCCAGAGCGCCCCTCTCAGGCGGGAAGAGCGCCCCCTCCAGGCGGCAAGAGCGCCCCCTCTCAGGCGAGCCAGAGTGCCCCTCTCAGGAGTGGCCAGATGCCTCCGCAGCGTACGCGCGAAAGCGCCTCTAGCATGATCCAAAAGGAATTAGATTGCTATTTGCGTTATCTTGCGTATAGAGGTGCCACCTTTCTACCCACCTACCCCACCAATTATGGGTAGTTCTAACCCACGTTGGTAGTAGCGGTAGCACAAGCGATCATTTGGATGAAGTGGTAGTTGGCCCGGCGCAAAATTTGCATTAATTGCAAAACAATGGAGAAAACAGGGATTGTTGATGAGAAATTGGGGATGCTTGATACAAAGTATAGGCAGCTCAAGTAATGAGCAGGGATCAATAACAAAAACAGTTTAGCAGAGGGTGGAGCCGGTAGCGTCCGTGTATGTCCCTCGGACTTTGCACGCGCCGGCCCCCGGTTCGATCCCCGTGGGTGCCGGTTCCGGGGATATGGCTTCCCGGATCAAATCCTCCTGCCTCCGTAGTGGAGGGGGTCATGAGGGGGGTCAACACCCAGGCCCCTCCTCGCCCCGCTCCCCGGCATCTATATCCCGATATATGGCAGCAAAGCTGAATCGGATAAAAAAGGTTAAGCATTAAAAATGAGTTATTAAATCGGCAGACAGTAAGGATGGACAAATTTTATGTGTGGGGACTTGCGTGGTAGTCGGCAGCCTATAGGTCATGTGGGTATGTGGTAAGTTGAAGGGGGTTTGCGGTCGGTCGGGGTAGCCAAGTCTGAAATGGTCGCAGACCTCTAATCGCGTTCGCTGGACAAGGAATCATTTTAAAGGGACACTGCCTCTTCCGGATGATATCGCAAAAACATGTTAAAACAAGTCTAATGGACTAAATATTATTCTTAATCGTCCTCTTATGGCAGCGCAAATACAAAAAATACTATTATTTATTTCATTTTTCATAATAATATAAAAACAGTTCGCGATTTCCACACACCACTAGATAATATGGCAATTGAGCGCCAAATTCAGCGCAGTTCAGACATTTCCTAAAACAATTTCAATTTCCTAAAACCTTAAAACAATGTAAACAATCCGATGCAAAAAAACTCTGTTGGAGAAAACTTCATCAATGGTTAGAGCGAAAAAAAAAACTTTGAAACAATCCTCAATCCCTTTAGAACAATCCTTTCGTTTATGCCTATTAATGAGTTTAATTCAGGCATAGTCAAACTTTTTTTTCTGACATTACAAATTTAGACAGAATGCTTGAGCAAAAAATATCATTTTCCATAGTTGCACAACGCTGCAATTAATTGTTTTTTACGTAGTGGTGGCGGATTCGTCAATCTCATTGGCTGGAAGAAAACTAAACTTTGAACGATGATATTGGGCGACTGGGCGCGATAAAAAAAAACGGACTTCATGGTGCTTATCAAATCCGAATATTATTTAACATATCAAATTTTACTTTGAACAGACAGTGTCCCTTTAATATTTCCCTATTGACTAAGGTATAATTATAAGCCGGTATCCCTCCGGCTCGGTAGCGTGAGTCGAGGGGGCTATTGGTTCCGCCGCCCTGGAAGCTCTCCGTCTCAAAGTCGTGGTGCAGGTCGACGGTATCTATTCAGGCCGGGCAGCTGTCCAGCTCGCATCGCGGTGCAGCCCAGAGGGCAGCACCCGAAATAGCAGCGACGAGAGCAAAACAACAAAACAACAGAAGCAACAACGCCCTGGAAAGGTAACACAAGATAAGCATCAACTCAACAGTAATTGGCCGCGAAACATGCCTCAAAATTACATAATACCATAACAGAACATACCGGCACAGCAAACAAAGAATACTAATAACAAACCCACTAATCTCATCGGCACAATTGTAGTCTCACCGTTCAGGCAGGCGTGGGGCAGTGTCGCGCTCAACAGCTCACGAGCAAGTCCCTGCGCGGTGACCGCTGCCGGTTGACCGCAGGTCAGCCCGGACGGCGCGCGCTCCCATTGGTCGGAATAAACTCGTTTCTGATTGGTCGGTCGCCTGCCGCTCGGCTCGCCGATACGCTAATCGTGACCGGACCTTAAATTGATACAACTTTAAGTATCTAAATAATTTACATAAAGAAACAGTCTCTAATTATATCCGACGCCAATTACAATTGTATCAAAACATAACACTAAAGCAAAGTATTGTGAATAAAATATACAAATCGAACATTCAAATAGAGCTGCCGCTTTAACCGATGTCACTACACGGTGACCCGAAATCCGTAAAAAATAAAAATATTGTTTTTATTTTTATTTTAATAAAAATTATATATATAATAATAATATTAAATTAAAAAAATATATATATATAATTACCCCAGCCAGCTAACCTAAGGTCATTTTGGAGGTTCCCTATGCACAAAGGCACGTAAATTCAGCCGTGGACATCACAGACATATATTGTTGGCTGTGTTTTTACAACGCGGAAAAACTGACTGCTATTTTTAGTTACATTTATCCGTGATGGAGGATGCCTACGCCTAAAGGCACGTTAATTGATCCACTGACCTCTATACGCATTACGCAACCTAAGTCCGGACGTCATTTGATATAATCAGCTGACGGCGTGGCATACTCAGCTGACTGGCGTTAGGTCTAAAGGCCATAGACAAAAAAATAAGTTCGTCTTTTCCCGTTAAATGAAGTTTCAGCTTAGCATTGAGCGGGGCCGACGAAATGGATCAAGCTATTTATTATCATTATTTCAGATATTTAAAGCTAAGTTAGCAACGCTGAACTACGCGTAATTCGTTGTTAGATGATAACTCAACGTCATAATTGTCAGACAACTTCTTTGAAGAAACACCAAAGAAGAAAATTATATTGCCCTTTTTTGTATTTAATTGAGCTATATTAAGTTAATGCACATGAAAAACCAACTTAAAGAGTGAGCAAATCAGTAAACATGATATGACGTCATTTAAAGACGCAGTTACAAAGTAACGGCTGCAAATTTAAACGCTACACAAACACTGTGAGGGAAATATTTTTTCCAAAGAACGCCAAAACCGTTACGTGTTTTGCTTGCTTAATTCGCTTGCATTCTTCAATAAGGTTCATCTTTATTGAAAATTTCAAAAAATAGAGCAAATGTTTTCTAACGTATGTATCTCACATAAACAAGAAACTAAGCCGTTTCCGATGATGAGGACACAACTTACGGCCTATGGCCTTTACCACTACGTCGTCAGCTGAGTATGCCATGCTACTTTTATGACGTCACACTTAGGTTGCGTATTGCCCTGCACTGACCAAACAGTGAGATCCACTGTCTAGCTAGTTACTCTGAGATCCACTGACCAAACAGTAGGATCACTATTCACTCCATTGACAATGCACAAAGGAGGCCCGGGGCCGGGGCCGGGAACAAAATCATCTTACTACAAGATAAAGGGTATACATTTTGTGTCGCAAATATGGATGAAACCAAATTATTGATAGTCAAGGACTCAAGAGCTGAAACGTAACTGCTAATTTGACAAATGAAGGGGAGAGTGCCCATATTGCGCCCCCTTAAGCGAAAACACGTCCTGTGCTTAGCATATACGTCGTATGAATAAAAATGCAGCTTCAGTACGCAACCCGGACATTTTTCTAGCAAAATACCCTCATCATTTAACAATCGGATCACTTTTATGGTAGCTGTAGGATTTTTCGCAGACCCTTGTAAAAGGCGCATATAGGCACATCGTGCCCTAATTGCACCATGACTGGGCGCATTTAGGTGACTTACTTTTCCAATGTTATTCAACATTGTTGCTCGACTTTGCAAATATACGAAATGAAACCGTTCGGTTTCACATTGTGTGTGTAAGTTATGTTTCGAACGAAGTTTCCCCGTACCTAGATTTATGTGGGAAAAAATTGTTTTAAGTCTCACAGGGTCAAATACCATGAGGTTATTACCACTGGGTAAAATACCACGGGTGCCTTAAAGGGAATAGTTCACCTTTAACATAAGGTTTGATTTGAGATGGCCAAGTTGTGGCGCATGCTCGAAAATGACTTGTGACGCTTTCACATTTTCCAACAAACCTCTTAATTTTTTAATATTCAGTCCTAAAAGTCGGGACCGGGTATACCCGGTAACTCCAATCGCTGATTGGCTGATTTTGGCTGAGTTGACGTATGATTATGACGCACAGATGACGTAAGACTTGGGGAAAGTGTAAGTGCTGGACAAAATCATACTATTTCAGTACCTCATTCTTTTTATTGCAAGAATGAACTTTGTCAGGTAATGCTATGCATAATGATTTTGATGTTTAAATCTTCTATAAA
>VOPJ01015908.1:0-17457 GCA_014673585.1 Semibalanus balanoides | reverse complement strand
AACCGTGTGGGGGCAATACACTGTCCGCGTGAACGGCCTGCTGGCGCCACATTGGGCGAAACGTATAATGTCAAAAATGACTATTTTATACAGCTCATTTTGAAGCAAAATGTCCAAAGCATGAAAGCATTGCATCGATTCGCCAATAAATGCGTTTGTTTGTAAGCACCATGTCTACAAACACACTATTGTTAAAAGCCGCCGATATTGCTGCGGCGCACCTCATTCTCATCGCATGGAATACGCTAATTTGGGAGGCGAATATCGTTTTGTACAGGCTTTGTGGTATTTTCGTGGAAGTACAATTCATGAGCAGTCTGAAATACCTAAACCTAACCCTTTCATGTAAATGAGCAATTTTAAATTCCAATATACAGTGAGGTATGTACGTTATGTGACGTACTGGCCAACAAAATACAAATTTAGTTAACCCTAGGTACAATTTTTGTCCGCGGTTCTCCACTTCGATGAAGCATTTTTCAGACTCGTTAGGGCTTATACCCACTTAGTGCCTAAACAAAGAAACCTTGCGCGATATTTCCATTTTTCGAGCTTCTTGTATGGTGTAGTACATCTCTGTGCTCTGAAGATAGACTATAGACTCTGTGCCATTGCACTGCTCGGATCTCTGCCGTTCCTGTTTAACCAGCTGTAGGTACGAAGGCCTATTTGATAAAAATCCAATCAAAAGATAACAATTTCATCTCTTTCCTCGCTCTCTTTTTCTCTTCTCTTCTCTCATCTCTCACCATAAAAGGCTGCTTGTTTGACCGCGTTTCTTTTAGCTGGCTTCGTTCCGCTGACCACCGTTCCATCCTTGAGATGCCTGTAACAGTGTAACACGTGTATGGCGGAGCTACAGCGCTACCGTCGTTACGGTCGAGCGGCCACAAACGCCGACCATCGAGGCACAGATGTGGCTGCATACGCTTCCTCCCTCCCTCTCTCCGATCATCCGTCTCCCGTCCGAGTGTTCCGTCTCTTGTAGACGGAACACTCGGACATACGACTTTGTCGATGAAGATGTTTGGCTATCTAACATTTGTGGTACATACGGCACCACTCGTGCACAGGGGCGTAGAAACTCATGGGGGGGGGGCAAATTGGGATCCGAATTGGCAAACTTATCAAATTTTTGGATTGTATAGCCAACTTCCTAAGCAAATCTGAGATAGCGAGTTTGTAGAACTCGTCATTTCACGTGTTTTATGGTTTTTATTTGCAATTTGCTTCAAAACTAGACTTTTGGCAATTTGTCAAACATTTAGCTTTTTTCGACCAAAAATGACATGTAGCTGTTTGGTTGTCTACGTGTATTCACTCAACACACTCCGCAGAAGGTGAGCGCCACCACCGAGGGCTCGGCCCTGACTAACCCGCAGCAGCACCCCGCCCGGGTCACGGCCCCGCAGGGGCGGATCCAGTGCACAGCACGGGAGAGACAGACCACAACACTTTATCTTCGGGGCCACTCGACATTACAATCGGTATATCTCAAATTTGTTTCGACCCGACTGCTTTTTCATAGATGATGTAGCATTGATGTACGCGAAAGTATACTAAGTTTCACGTCGATATCTGCAACGCTTGAGAAGTGAAAGCCAAGGGGGGCTTCGGATCCGACCCCCTCCCCCCAGGTGGTCGTGGGCTATGCCTGGTAGTTTTGGACAAGGTAGACAAGGTTGGACAAGGTTTTACTCAAAAGTTGGGGGCGTTGCCCCCCTCCCCCCACACACACTCACAAAGTTTGGGGCCTAGTTGCCCTCTGCCCCCCCGGCTCCTACGTCTATGCACGTGCGCGAGGCATTATCACTACTAGTAGTTACCGACCCGTGTGACCTCGTACGCAAACATTGAAACGGATCTCCAATAAGAATGAGTATCTCTAATATGCAATGACTTCGAATTCCCATTCACAGTGGTACTGCAGTATCTCCCCGTGAAGCAGTTCGACAGCAGTGGTCCGCTATACTGCCAACCGTTCCACAATCTCTCTTAATTGCAGAAGGTAAGGCAGCGGTGTCGGGTCACACCACCAAACGGTGGTCCGCTATCCCCCCCCCCCCAGCCGGGCCACAGTCTGCAGCAGTTATGACAGCGGTACCGCAGCCTCTCCGTGCAGCATCTGTCGGGGTCGTGCTGCGGTACCACACTGCCTCACAGCCGGGCTGGCTGCCGGGGACCCCGCGGCCGACAGGTCACCCGGCGACAGATGGTCCCCGGGAGGCGCCGCGCCGCTACCGCCGCAGCAGCACGACCAAAGACACTCGATACCACCGGTCGCAGCGGTGCCAGCAGATGAAAACGAACAGATTGGATGAAAAAGGTTAGATTACGGTGACGCACGCTGACCCTAGACACAGCCGGAAGTTATGTCGACGCGTCAGATGTTGGCGGCTTGTGGTAGAGGTCATAGCTGATTTTCGGGTGCTCCGTTCATCTGCGGGTTCAGAGAGACATATGGTGTTTCGCTGACTGTCTGTGATAAACATATTTCTTTCCGAACAGGATTTGCACATACAAATAATTTAGGTAGGTATATATAACTATATAACTATTCTACTCTACCCTTGTCTGAGAAGGTTAAACAAATTCCAGTTAGATGAATTTATTGAAAGCATGTTAAAAGTGTAAAACATATGAGTGGTATTTATTATGCATATCAGTATAACGCTGCCAAATTGTATTGCTTAAATTTACGAATTACGAGCACGCAAGGCTCAAATACAGAACTTGCATCATATATGCTGGATCTGTATCTATATGCAGGCGCGGATCCAGGATTTCGGTCAGGGGGGGGGCGCCCAATACAAAAAGTTGCGCCCTCCGGGCGCACCCTACGGGCGCGCCATTGAAAAGACCCGGTTCAGGGGGGGGGGCGTGCCCAAGCGCCCCCTGGATCCGCGCCTGATATGGCTGGATCTGTCTCAGCATGTCTGCAACGTTGAACTTTGCATATTGCATCACCTTTATCCGTGAACCGAGCTGTGCCAACTGAACACTCAACATACGAGTTAGTCGGTAAGCCCGTCTGCCTCCGTCTGCACCTTTAATCCACCCCGTCCATAAGCCTGGCTCCAATATCGGAGGTGTGTAGCTGACTGAGCCGCGAGCTGTCAGCTCAGACCAGACGAGGAAGCAGCCGCGGTCTGTCCGCAGTGGGACAGAGGCCCTCAGCCGTGAGCTGTCATCTCAGACGAAGAAGCAGCCCCGCGGTCTGCCCGTAGTGGGCAGAGGCCCTCAGCCGTGAGCTGTCATCTCAGACGAGGAAGCAGCCGCGGTCTGCCCGCACTGGGTACAGAGCCCTGACGGCTCTGCGGCGGCGCCAAGCTGGTATCAGGTGTTTCGGTGGTCGGCACGTTCCCACGCTTACCCGCCGTCTGTCCGTCTGTCTGTCTGTCTGTCTGTCTGCGTGTCCGGACAGCAGCTGCCTGCTTGTCTGCGGTGCTCCGTCTCAAGACAGTCGGACAGTGAGGATGATTACTTTATACCCGATCTACACACACCCGCTGAGCGCTGACAAACCTTCCGTCCAACGGCATTTCCACGTATTTATTAATTGTGGATGAGACAGATGTACACTGAAACATGCTGTTACATCCCTATCTCAGTCATTTAACTGTTCATTGTTCAGTTTTCAGTCAACAGCGAAATATAGACATTCCGTATATGTTGTTGGTTTTGTTTTCATAGGTCGTTTCTCAACCATAAACGGTGACGCGACCGATGTAGCTATTGTTTTATTGCAGTCTCCAGTCTCCAGAGTTGTGGTGTTATAGCTATTGTTTCATTGCAGTCTCCAGAGTTGTGGTGTTATATAGCTGTTGCTTTGTTGCAGTCTCCAGAGCCATGGTGTTATTATTGTTTCATTGCAGTCTCCAGAGTTGTGGTTTTATAAAGCATATGTTCCAGTGCAGTCTCCAGAGTTGTGGTGCTATATAGCTGCTGCTTCATTGCAGTCTCCTAGATCGCAGTGTTGTTAGGTGCTGATATTGCTTCATTGCAGTCTCCCGAGTCGTGGTGTTACAGTTACGTTCCTGATGCAGTCACCAGAATGGTTTGTTGGTACCCCATAGTCCTGTAGCAACCTGCGATATGAAGACTAGGATCACTGTCCCGTTACAGTATGTGACGTCCCTAGTGGTTTTCATCATGGTCCTGCTGTAGTCTCTATCTACATGGCTAGGATATGAACTGTTATAAATATACGCCAATTACCTGCATAATGGCTTACTATGAGATCTACTTCACAATTGTCTCCATGAGCTTCTCCGTTTGCTTTTAAAGCATGTCTTTGTGTCACAGTAGCCGTGCTCGTAACACTTTTAATGGCGTTTTGTGACGATGCAGAATCTAAAAATAGATCTCGCTACTCGAACGGCATTGTTCCATTCATCAACTAATCACGCTATGCTGGCCGAAACTCTTGCAGCTGGCGTGAATAAAAATAGGAGGAAAGCAAAGTCAGCACCGCATGCGCTGCTCACTTCGCTTTCCCCCTTTTTTTCTTCAGAGTTTTGCAGTCACCGGCTTATCTAAAACCCGAAAACCGTGACAACCGTCTTCTCTTAGCTCTTTTAAACTCTTAAGGTCCAGCAAGAATGCATTTTAGATCGCTCCGTGCCTTATTTACCCCCGCATATTACCATATGCAGATCCCAGTCCAAGGGTATTTTCCTTTCGCAGTCAGCAGTCAGCATTGCGACACAGCAGCGCTGGGTATAGCCGGAGCCGACCTCTTCAGCGCTCGCTGAGCACCTAGTATTTGCCCAATTGAAGGCACACCCGCTCCTCCGTACCATCTGTTGCCGGTAACGTAGGTAATTATTTCCACGCCATCTGGACGGTGCAGTGGCGACCACAGCGGCGGCAGCAGTGGCGGCCCAAACCTTCACCGCCACGGCATCTTAGCAGCGTGGTCTGTCACACGGTATCCTCATCGACAGCTGCGTGTTCCGTCACAAAGTCGCAGCGTAGCCACCACAGCCCAGCCATTTTATTAGCGTAACCTATCAATACCTACACTATTTTTGGTTGTATGTTTATGTCAAAACTAGGCATGCCACATGCGACGTGAAGGATGCGTAAAACGCCCTCTTTTGTTTACTTTATATTTGAAAGGAATAGGTCACTTTACAAGTTGTTTTTAAATTTGGCTACACAGGATATTTTTAGCTGAAAAAACGAATATGGCATAGGTATGGTTGGACGCTAGATGGATATCCGTCTACAAATGGTCATGTTTCTCTTTTCTCCTTCATGACCTAAAAAAGCTTCATTACCATGTATGACGCCATGCATATGGCCCAAAATACAAATACTAATACATACATTAAATGAACTGTCCCAGTCGGCAGTCACTGAGCTGACTCGGTGGTAATAACATTCGGTACAATTTACTAATGGTAATGGTTACGGCTAGTTTGCGGCAGAATCTGAATATGCCGCAATTCTTAAGTCAGCGGGATGAGATCATACCTCTGGTGAAGTTGTATGCCCTTCGGGGTACGTAACAGTGTCTTCAAAAAGAGGCCCACTATATAGTCCTGTGTCGAAATTAACTCACGTAGTAATGTAATTTTTTCACCACAACCCATTTTCCAATCTGCTTTACAAATCAGCTATCTCAGTTCAAAACCCCATGTTGAAGGGGCTATTCCCTTTAATTGAATGAACATTCAGCCACTATGCTCGAATATATTTTATTAAAAAAAAAAAATTGTCACTATTGTTTCCATCACGGCTCTGGAACAGGTTGGCCTTGAAACTTAACCTTGCAAAGGGTTAATAATTATCCACTTGCAGCTACTGCACACAAACTAAGGTAATCCCAAGAATCAAGATTCTTGCAAATACAAGTGCCGTGACAAACGAGCGTTCAGAGTGCAACACTCACTGTTGGGAACTGCTACAAAAGTGTGCATTGCCATCGCACGCTCCAGTGGTTAGGTTCTACGGACATACCGAGCTCATGATAAGATGGTTCAACTGGACACGGGGTTACGTCGTAAGGGTTACTGACGCAAGGAAAATGGCAACATTCAGGCGCCTGAAAGAATGTGAGTAGCTGGTACATCTGCCCATTCTGGACTCGTGTGTGCAGGGACGCAGGAAGTATGTTCAAGTTGGGGGGGGGGGGGCAGGGCTTAGGCTGACAACGAGTACTCGAGGGCCGGAATCCTCGCCGTGAAAACTTTCAAATGTTCTGCCACGATTTGAACCAACTAGTCCTTATGTGGGTTCGTAGGTATTACTCTTTACGCCACTAAACCCCCACGTCGTCCCATCGCTACGCGGTATTATTTGATACCGTAAGGTGTTGCTTGATCAATAGAAAGCGCGCTCTATCATACTGCCTGTCTACCGAGTTTTTTTAAAAATTTAGCGATGAACAAAATTTGCTATACAATTTCTTTATTTTTTTCACATTTTTCCAGGCAATTGTAAGATGCTAAAACATGGAATAAATAACATAAATAGAATAGACATGTCAGATAACTGAAATATACGAAAATTTTGCGAAGACTCACGTGTCGGCAAATATGAAGGTGATAACCATTTAAACGATTAACAATTATGGCCTATCAAAGACCAAAATCGGGACCTCTTTCGACGGCATTAGACCACAATACCGTGGATATAAAATGTATTTGGCGTTATTTGGCTTTATACTTTGATTATCTGAAACTATATCGCTTTAACCTTTTCACGCTCTAAAGACCCCAAAAAGCCAATTAAACGCATGTTGCATCAACAACGGCCTAATAGACGCGTAATACAGCAAGTTTTTGACCTCCACGTGACTGTCGGATGGACTTTGACTATTTTAAATCATCCATCATCTGAAGTTTAGCCTGAACTTATACCAGTCTAGAATGATAACTTCAAGTGTCGGATACATTAATAATAGGATACCAAAGATTTTTAAAACTGCTTAATGAGAGTTTAAAAAAACAACCCGCGCCGGTGCGGTGCTCGGCGCCACCCTCACCGGACCGGGAAGGGAAACAACATTCAAGCCTCGTCAAAAAAGGTACCAGGTACCCGTGGCCCCTTGAAAATTTCTGTAACGGGGAACCCATAAATAAAAGAGCTCCCCTTACATTTATTATGCTTTGGTTAGCAGATTTAGGTCTTATTGTCAAATTTATGGAAACACATTTGTATAATGTGAATATTTCCGGGCGTGATAATCCTAATGGAAAAACAATAAATAATTGAAAAATCGTGGAAAGTTGAGTGTTCAAGTCAGTGGCCGGCAGAAAACGTGAAAATAAAATAAATATCATTCTAAGAATATCACAGGATGCAGAATTTAATGACATGATGTTTAATTTTTAATTTTTAGATTGCCTATTTCAAGGAGAAGGTCGATCAAAAAGTGTACATTTATGAAATATCATTTTCGTTAAAATAGTTTTATCAGATTTGTAAACTTTGAGGTTTTACTCGCCAAATTCAAACTATGCTTCTTTTGTTCAAAAGATTGATACAATTTGTGCTGTGAAGATATAAAAAAACATAGTAGAAGACAAATAGCATAGGTGGAAAAAGATCAGCATCGTCATTGCAATCGTAGACTGGTAATATCACAAAGCGTAAAACTTTAAAATTGTCTGACGTCCATTAAAGTCTTCACCATTAAGGTTTGATCGCTTCGGAACTATTGTGGTTGGGTGTTTTAAATGTAATGTTCAGATAAGTAAAAAGCCATGTTAAATTAAGGTAAGGGTTAGGTTTAGTTAGGTTACGGTCAGGTTAGGTTAGGTTGGTTAGGTTAGGGTTAGGTTAGGTTTTAGGTTAGGTTAGGTTAGTTAGGTTTAAGGTTTAGGTTAGTTAGGTTGGGTTAGGTTAGGTTAGGTTAGGTTAGGGTTAGGTTAGTTAGGTTGGTTAGAGGGTTAGGGTTTAGTTAGGCCGAAATTAGCCCGTAGGTAGGTTAAGGTTTTAGGTTAGGTTAGGTTAGGTTAGGTTATGGTTAGGTTTTAGGGTTAAGGTAAGGTTAGTTAGGTTATGGTTAGGTTCGGTTAAGGTTTAGGTTATGGTAGGTTAGGTAAGGTTTAAAAAATGCTCAGATGCTGTTGCTTTTCTAATCGAAAATAAACTTATCTGAACATTCTATTTCAAAAACCACGCAAATTTGTGTTGACGTCTACGGTGCTGGTAATATCCTAACCGAATTTTCCTGAGTTTTCAACATTTTACGTTTAATTTATCCTTAAAATGGCTAATGCAGCTCAAGTATTCGCTAGAAATAGCAATATCATTCAGAACTAGATCCTTTCCGTATAAATTTCCAGCAGGTTCACAGATAATGAACGAAGTAATTTCTTTATCTTCCTACGAGGTTGGATTTAATTAACTTTAAACTTTTTGTATTCTCAGGAAACTTGTAAACAGAAGAATATAGATCCTCAGAAAAGTTGGGGGCGGACAAGCCCGCTTGCCTTCCGAAAAAAGTTGAGGGGGCCGCTGCCCCCTCTGCCCCCCCCCCCCCGGTTCCTGCGTCCTTGCGTGTGTGGGGGAGCAGAACGGTTCACGGCTCGGTGCTGGCAATAGCAGCGCCTCTGGCGGCGAAACGCTCAGTCAGCTGTCGGTCCTGAGCGCTGTCCAGGTGGCGCCCGCGCACCCCTACCTCAATTTGTCACAAGCCCAATTTTTCATTTGCGGTCTATTCTTAACGTTTCGTCAAAGCAACACGAATATGCATGTGTCACTAAAAATACAACAAATATTCATGGCACATATTTCCGTATATTATGATCCTGTTGGATTATATGAAATGGTCTAGTCGTTCTTCAAAGACGTGTACATTTCAGATCATCCCGATGCCCCATGCATGGTTTCTCATCCATGCCCCATGGAAGTAACCATTCCACGGTCACGGTAGTTTGTTAGTTCTCTGAACTGAAATTTGGGAGTAGGGAGTACGAACCGCTGAATTTTACATCACATCCGGTTAAACCATTTATCATCGTAGTAATTGTATGCTGTATGAACATATACAATATTTTTAATCATGGGTAGCCCGGAAGTCTGTGGGCAGTGGGCACGTTCGTTGGGTACCCGTCGCAATCACCCGTTCGTTGGGTAATGACTGCGTCATGTATATACTCATCTGTGTTGGGTGTTGGGTTATAGCGAGAAATCCGGGATAGATAACAACATGAATTATACGACCATCTTCTTCTGTGAACATCTACCTCGGAGTATCCATCGAGCCTGAGACCATGCGCTTGACAATGGGAGTTTAGCCGCCAGAGGCTGGTCACAGCAGGTCCACCGTTATTCTTTATTGTTCATCTGTAGTACACCATTCATATCCAGCTCAGCGGCCGCGTCTGATGAGTCAGTCATTAGGGACGAAATGAGCGCCCGGGCCGCAGTCATAAAACGTTAACACAGACGAATGTGGTGTCTGGCGATGGTACAGTAGGCTCTGTACCGTTCTCAGACAGAGAAGCTGTTCCCGCGCGCTGCCCGCCCGGAACGTCGGGCTATCCCACGTTTAACTGCCACCCTATTGTACGGATGGAAAGGATCCACGACCGGTGTCAGTTCCGGGGCACTAAACTAATCTGAAGGCAAACAATAGTCGGTACAATACTAATATAATACGCCATAATACTACCGCCAAGTATCCCACGCCGACTTGTGCCGTGCTTCACCGGCCTAGGACCGGCTCCGATGGGAACGGATCGGATCCGATGGGCTTCTACGGGCTCGGATCGGGCTCAGATCGGGCTCGGATCGGGCTCAGATCGGGCTCGGACCGGATCAGATGGGCTCCACCAGACTCGGACGGGCTTCGTCGGGCTGTGATGGGATCGGACTGGCTCAGACCGCCCCGGAAGTCGGACAGACTCGAAGCGGGTCAGATGGACTCCGACGGACTCGGATTGGCTTGACCGGACTCGGATGGGCTTGGTCGGGTTTGGTCGGGTTCGGACCAGCTCCGATCCCGGGAGCAGATGAGCGTCGTCTCACGCTGTGTGGTGGACCGGGTCACGGGCACAGCGTCGGCGGCCGGGCGGCACTGGTCGCGCCGCAGATCGCCGCGCTGCCCACACGGCCATCCATCCAGCCATCATCACCGGCAGCTTTGCGCTCGAGCGCCGCCGCTAACCATCCCTCAGCCGCCTCTCACCGCCGGCCCGGCTGACGGTCCGGGATGACGGTCCCGGATGACGGACAGGCCAGTTTGTGGCAGCAGTGGTGAGACCGAGACCCATCATTACGCGCCGCGGGAAGAGTCGGGAGGCAGCACACGACCGAATCAAACGGCTGACGCCAACCGACAAGGTTATGTGCAGAGAGGATGGATGGGATAAATGGCCTCAGAACAGTCCATATACCAGTTGCAGAGTGCATATAACTTAGCATGACCGTTAAATGCTTTGAGAACTGCCAATTCAACGTACCGAGCAGCGTATGAACTTACCAGTGACAGGGCGACTTCAGGCCTCTAGACTGGACGCCACTATTCCATGAGTTACACACGCCGGAAGGTTTGATTTTGAAGGTCAGATGGAATAGTAGCGAAGGTTTGAAGGCTTGATTACACAATCAGTTCCAGCGATGTCATCTCAGCGAAAACAAAACCCAGCGGGTTATTTATGACTGAACCCTGGCCCAATTGACACTGGACTTCTCCACCCCCAACCGCTGCGGAGTGCGCACTGCGCGCCACCGCGACCCGACAGCTGAAACTGACTTCATCCAGTCACTAGGTTAGTTTCTGCCTTCTGGACGGTGAATTCATAATCAACGTCCAGCTGTGACCTTGTTTTATAAAAAGCAATCAAACACGCACAAACGAGTCATCTGTATCGGAATCCGCCCCCTGCTGATTCGGTGGGAGTATCCATCAACAGTGGAGACGGAGTCACCGAGGGGTACCTGGCAGCGGCCCGGGTCACTGTCCGACCTCCAGTCGGCCAGCTGGGAGGTGTCAGTCCTTCAGTCCCCAGTCAGTTCTCTCAGTCTCTCAGTCAGTTCTCGCAGTCCCTCAGTCAGTCCTCTCAGTTCCTCAGTATCCTCTCAGTCCCCAAGTCAGTCCTCTCAGTCTCTCAGTCATTCCTTTCGGTCCCCAGTCAGTCCTCTCGGTCCCCAGTCAGTCCTCTCGGTCACCAGTCAGTCATATCAGTCCCTCAGTCAGTCCTCACAGTCCCCCAGTCAGTCCTCGCAGTCCGTCAGTCACGGGTCGCGCGGGGAACTCCGGGCCGCACGGGGCCACGCTGAGAGCGCCGAGACGCCGCCGGGAAGTCGCCGATTGCCTGCTAAGTATCGTCTCACAGCGCGTCAATGCTGCCAGCGGCGCGTGGTGGCCCGACTGTCCGTCTCACCGTGAAGCGTGTGGGAGGCGGCCTCGTCCCCGCGCCCGCCGGCCTCCGCTCTGTGTCCGGTACAGGAAGTGCCCGCTCTACACCGGAACGTGCAGCGGCCGCCGACTCGACGGACAATCGGCGGAACGACGGCGAAGGTCGCAGCTCGCTCGACGCATAGGTAACGGTCGACGAGAGTGGGTGTTCATCATCTCGGCAGAGACCGTGACGGCGGTCGGGCCGGACCGGACGCTCGCCGGAGGGGTAATTAGCAAACGTCTTCTGAGCTGGTGCGCGCGGTTACACCACCAATCACGGGACTGGCGTGCCGGTCACACGCGCAATCACACGGGTGCTGCCGCCAGCCCGGCCCGGTGTCGGTTCAATCGCCAGGTGAGCTGGGACTGGGACTGGTCGGCGACTGGTCAGCTGGGACTGGTCGGCGATTACGGAGCGATTCGCTCTCTCACGTCAATGAGTAGGTATGCCACGGACGATACGGACAACGGTGTTTGTTGTTTAAAGTGACCAAATAACGGCGGCTCGGTCGGTCGAGGAAGTATGTTAAATTGGTGGCCGAGATTCAACCAGCCACCTGATTCGTCAGGGTTTCATTCTGAATCGTCAGCTCAACTACCACGAAAATTACGAGTCATAATTATAGTCCTGTTCCATCATAAAACCGAAGTGAACGTCAAAGCCAGGAGACGAGTATTCAGAAATCCCTGCACTTCTGACTGCAAAAGCTCTCCAGCAGAACGCTGATTTACCTGCAGCTTGGCTCTTACTTTTTGCACTTCACTGCCGTACATTGCAACAACTCACATTAAATAACACAGGATGCACAAACATTACGGACAATAGTGAACGCTTGCTTGTCTCCGCTGTGAATCCACAGAAACCGTTCTCACTCAGCATGGCTGCACACACTTCACAGTACTGCTCTTCACGGATGCAGATACAGCCATCTCGTTCTGCCTCAAACTGCTTGACTGCTCAGCCGACTGGTATCTCACGCTGATAAAAATAGTGAAGAAAATGCCTATTCCGGACAGGCTACACGACAGTTTGGAGCGAATACTCTCATGACTAATTTCTACCACAACGGTTTAAGATGCCACAAAGTGACTAACGAAAAAGGTTTGGTGGTGGCGGTCCACTGTCTATGTCCAGGGACATCTTTGGCGTTGAATATGCATGTCTGCATGCGTGAAGGTCAGATTTATTGCTGAATAAGCGCATGCTGAAATGTAAATTTGTACAACACGCTCAACGTATAGGTACTGTACAAATTTAAAAACGCTCCAACTCACAGCAGACTTGTAACGAACCACATTTTTTTTAGTCAACTCAAGTCTGACAGCCGAAGAACTAACTCGACTCTTGACTCAAGTGCTGTTAACAATAAAGTGAATCGACTCGACTCTTGACTCAAGAGCTGTTTACGAAAAATGAATCGACTCGACTCTTGACTCAAGTGCAATTTTAACCAATTGATTCGACTCGACTCAAAAATACATTTGAGTCGACTCAATTTGACTCATCACAAGTTTCATTATTACTTGATGTTTACCCGGGGGAGGGGGTAGGGTCGGGTGTCAGACAAAATCGCATTCTATCTAGCGTAAATTGGTTTGCTCAGGTGAAGGGGCGTGGCCCCAATGCCCCTTAGCTATGTCCCTATTGCATTTGACTCACATTTGTTTGAGTTGACTCAAATCTGACTTCACAACCGAAGAACTGACTCAACTCTTGACTCAAGTTATGTTTCAAGTAGATTGAATCGACTCGACTCTTGACTCAAGTCCCGCTTTTCAAAATTGAGTCGACTCAACTCATGACTCATCCAAAAATGTCTGACTCATGAGCCGATTCATGACTCAACTCTGAGTCAGTTACAAGTCTGACTCGCAGCACACATTTTTCGATGCGTTTTGTTCTTCGAGCGAAATAATCTCAACAGACTACATGATTTTTGTCTCTCTTTTTGTAATAACTTCTTTGGTAGAAGAACATGTTCTATGTCCTGGAGACATAACAATCAAGTACCTATAAGCTGATAGGATATATTTTAAGCAGTGGTGGGACTATATGAAATCGGTCGTGGGGGGGCTACGGAGGGGGGGACACACGTCACACAACAATCACACGTAGGTATCCATTCAAATTGTAATCAAAATTGGTTATGTAGTTTAGAAGATGACATTTTAGTGACGTCATGTTGGTAGAAAAACGGCAACTATTGAAAAAATTGTAAAAATAGAGTTTTGCAGCAAATTGCAAGCAGAAAACGGAAATAACAGAAAATGACATTCTCTTTAAAATGGTAATATCGGAATTATTTTTTTTACCCCAAAAAGTCATTTGTTTAAACCACAACAAAATCGAAATTTTCAAAGATGTTTAAAAAAACGGAATATATGTGAGAGAACAGTGTACAGTGCCCTGCGAGAGAACTGATTATGAACAATACCAAAACAAAATTTCAAAGTAATATCTCTATTCTCTGAGTCATGAGTGGTGGCTCCCCAAGTGAAAGAAACCTATGGCCAGGGGTGGTAAAAACGCCTTGGGTGGCGCCAACCAAATCAGGCATGGGGAAATCTGGCATGGGCCGTCGGCGGCCCCCATGTTATAGAATAGGAAGCGGCGCCGCCCCGGGTGGCGGCCCCGCTGAAACCGCCGACCTAAATTACGTTAACCTGCGGGAGAGGCAGATTCTGCCTCCCAGAGATCTCGAGAATCGCTCCGCCGATTTTGATGAGACGAACATTATTCGCTTCGTTGTGACAAAATCTTTCTTTTTGGACGATTAAATTTATTTCTGTTCAAAAATAGGGGGCTAGGGGCAACAAATATGTTTTTTTAGGTCATTGCAGCTATGTGATTCTACCAATTTTCATGCACGAAACGTTTTCGAGCTTCCAATGTCATGCTCTTCAATATATTAAAGGGAAAATCACCAAAATGAAAAATCATAGCGTACTCAGGGATTAATAATGGGAGATTTTCTGATACAAATTATGTGCTGTTCGTGAATGTTTGGGACGATAGGAACGTCACATGTGGGCTTTGTTTCTGTAATTTGTTGAATGTAATATATTGCGCATAGGCGGATCCAGGTAAACAACGTGGGGGGTGGGGGGGGGCACATTGTATGCGGAACGCCTTTTATCATCTTACTAATTTGAAGTTGGGCCTAATTTGACGGTTATGCATTTTACTCTTAACATAATTGATGAGTGATGACCACATACAAATCGACATTGCCAATTTGGACATTTTCGGCCCCGGAGCTCTTGGAGCTCATATTTTGGCGTCAACTTTATCCAGCAAGTTGACACTTTTTACCACGCCTGCTTATGGCGTAATTTTATAAACAATTTTGTGTTGCCTTTGTTGGCGAGATACGAACAGATAAATATCTGTTTTGTATTTCTGAGACAAAACTGGTTTAGGAACATAACTTTTTATTTGCATTTATAAATTTCAAATTTTGAGTTTTTTATCGCTATTCTGGACGTGATCGAGTCCAGGCTGCTAATGCTAATCGCCCATAGCAATTATCATCTATGGTGACGATTTTCAGTGACTAGAAGGCCTGTTACTAACGCAGATAAAAAATATATATATATATTAATATATACTATGAAGTCAGATAGCTAATTCAATTCGATCAAGCAACTTCTAAGACAACTTAAAACCGGAAATAATTATTATTTGGTATAACTTAATTAATGGGACGATAAGAGACAGGAAAAAGTCGGCTTTTTTGGATGTGGTTCGATTTTGTAGGTCGCATTCACTTTGACCTGGAATGTCAGCCGTTGATCCTGAAACCATTAAGAAATTAGCAATACTGTTAGATTCCTCACTTGAACAGGCAACAATGCTGGGTCTTAACCGGTTGCTCTAATGATTGATTGGTTGTTTTGAAGTTATAGCAAGGGACCTGTCAGGTGTGACTCCAATCGGTACGGACGAAGGTGGAGAAACGGCCCCAACCAGTATGAGAGGGGAGGGTTTAAAACAAGAGTACGCATGATGATCTTATCGTGGCTCTGTCTTTAAAGTCTGTAGAGTTTGTAGATGAAATTCCTAAGGGAGTCCCAAACGAAATCTGCTCCGCTGAATGTTTAATGTTCTCTATACTTCATCTTTTTTCGACGATGTGTCTCTCACGAGCCTACGATTCAAAGTGCAAAAACAAGAAAAAGTCAGCATAGTAATGAACACGCGGACACCCCAGGATATGACATTCTTATGACCAGTGTTTCTGTTCAGAAGCTACAAAGGATGGTGCGCAAAAATTGTCGCCGACGAAATCAGAGGTGAGCAAGAAGGAGTGATGTTGAACCGAGCCTTTGAACAAGATAGGATATTGATAAGACACCCGTTACGTGAGCGAAATGAACTAGAAATATGGTTTTGCAAGTTGAATGTAGATTCTTAAGTCCGAATACACTACTAAGGATTGGAGGGAATGCGACGCTTTTGTAGCGGAGAGGGTGGCGTGGGGTTGTGGAGAGGGGGGGGGTACTGACCCCCCGGTGTTGCGACGCCCCTGCGCAATAACACGATTCATCCTATCTCGCAGTCAGCGCTCCGCGACGGGCTATTGAATGATGAGAATCACTGCAGCCTTATGTCGGCGTTTTGAGCGGCGTAACGGTCATCTTAGAAGGAGTACACAAGGTGATCGTGGACTGCCACAGTCCTCGGAACTAATGTTTGCACCAGTTATTAAAAATCAATGCGGTAATCGGAATCGATCACAGTGAAAAGCGGCGTTTAAATTTGTTCACGTTGTTAAATATGGATCAAATGACATTGGATAAAACAACACCCCTTGTGGCGAAAACAATATTTCCGGCGTTCTGCAAAAAAGTGCAGATAATAACATTTGTATAGTTAACATTTCATCGTGTAATCATGTGAATCTGGTTACATGATATACAATATTTCCATCCAACACCGGTGTCAAAATACGATAGCTTCACAGTTTTTTCTTCTCGCACGTATCAATCTTACGCACACTTATAATTGCTGTCATCAGCATCGCAAAGGACGCATACACAAATCGAAAATCCTAGATCACAGGCACTTGCTTCTCTTCCCCGACTATCCCGACCCAGATCCCGTATTCGTTTCCAGGCTGTGATAGCCGACGCTGACGAGGTGTAGCGACACTAGCACCCTCTATATCCTGGATAAATAGGTGGACGGCGAACTCTGCCTGGATTCAACCACCCTGTGGATTCAGTCTAGATTCCCTGTCTGGTTTTCATCCGCGCCCTCCTACAATCCGGTTTTCCGGGGAGTCAGAGAGGTTTAAGAGGAAGTCAACGCCCAGCGCTCTCTAAATCTTAGCCAGACCAGTGTCCGGTGAGATCTGTTTCACGAGGCCGCGCACCTCGCCAAATTTGGGGTGGTCCTTGTCACCGAGCAGTTTGAAGATGACCGACTCACTGGTGGAAATGAAGCAGCCAATTTGACGCAGTCTCTGCCAACACAGGAGATGAGACCTGTAAGGGCGAGCCACTGACGCGCAAGATAAGCACAGCAGAAGATAAACACAGCAGAAGATGAGCACAGCAGAAGATAAGCACAGCAGAAGATGAGCACAACCGAGAGATGAGCAAAACACGAGGTGGATAATTAGCTGGCGAGACATTACTTGGCACAAAAGAAGCATGACAAGTGAGAAGTACCTTTAGACTCACCCTTTTCTATCTCAACACCAACGCGAAAAATGCCCCTCCAGCCGAGTTCAGAGCCTTTCCGGAACATCAGGCCCGGACTGTCCCCTTCTCTCCCCTTCTTCCCACTCTCCTTTTCTCGTCTCTCCTCCATCTCACCTGGAAGGCCAGCAGCCGGTCTTCCTGTGAGCGGGAGCTAACGGCGTCGGCCATCACGTGGACCGTGTAGCCGCGACTGAGCAGCTCCATAGCTGTCTGCTCCACACACACGTGCGCCTGGCCGACAACACACGAGCAGGACCGACCGTCAGTGGGCAGCGGGCAGCGGACAACACGCGAGCAGGACCGACCGTCAGTGGGCAGCGGACATCAGTGACCGTCAGAGGGCAGCGGGCATCAGACAACACGCGAGCAGGACCGACCGTCAGTGGGCAGCG
>VOPJ01015907.1:0-17245 GCA_014673585.1 Semibalanus balanoides | reverse complement strand
TGACATCTGACACCTGACCATCATCTGACATCTGACACCTGACACTCATCTGACACATGATACCTGTCACCTGACACCTGGCATCTAGCATCTGACATCTGACATCTGACACATGACATATGACACCTTTAATTTGTATAGACTTTGCACTTGACATTCAGGGTATATTTGTATCACGAAATCTGTTTATTATTTATGTTATGCAACATCATTTCACTTAATTATTATCCCAAGATAAGTGCAGTTGTTCCCTTTCGCTGACTGTATCTCAACAATAAGCTGTACACCACCGTACGACTCATGCTGATTATGCGCCGTCCTTTCCACCCAGGCAGATACGTCATATCGTCGATGCCTCCGAACCAGCTGGCTCTGATTCAGTTCGAGCCGCCGCTGAACCTCGCCAATCAGGAGCTGATCAAAAACATGCACATGGGCCACCTCATCAAGTTCTTCGTCACGTTTGAGAAGGTGAGCTCTGAGTAGCGCTGTGGTCCCGGTAGTAGGCTATCGGCTACTGGTTCCGTGCGCTACTTGATGTTCTCAGTTGCTACTTACAGTCTCTCTGGGCGTCATGCTGACACTATTTCCCGCTGAACCTTAGTGTCTTTTCATTTTGTTCCGACGTGTATAGAAATGCTTACGTGGAGAATGTTAAACGTTTCTTGACAATATGTGCTGATCTTATTAAACAAAAAAAATACTAAATGACATTGACAACAGAACAGGCCGAAACAAGTCCTATATTCCGTACCTGGTGTGGCTCATGCGGTGGCCTAACTAAGGACTAACCCTAACCTCAGCCTCTCCATATCATAATTTCACAGACGTCCTCGGCGCGATGCAAAAGGGCCTCTCACGAGTGTCGTCACCATCCAGCGGCGGCTGGACTGTCGGCGGCCAGCCGGTACTCGTGATGTGCACGTGGTCACGGTGTGTTTTGACGTCCGACGCGACTCGACGTCACCAGGGCAAGTCCTTGCAGCTGCGTCGGGTCTCTGCAGTTCGCGGCCGGCGGTAATCAACCAGCGTTCCGAGTGAGCAGAGCCAGGACGGTAGGACTAGCGCCGCTGATCGGGCGGCGGATGCGGATGGGGGTGTGTGGGGGGGGTGGTGGACGGCATTGGATCGTAGGGCGTTGGCCTGCAGACCGGTACGTGTGGGTAGTGCTCTCAGTCGCTATCTCAGCGGAGTAATCCCCTTTGCTCCATGTTTTGCGGTTCTGGTTTGTTCAGCAGCAGTGCTCTATGGTGAAAAGCAGTACTGCTAATGTGTTATACGTCTGTGTGTCAGCTGGACGGTTTTTATTATTTATGACTGTAGTATGAGAATGTAAACTAAAGCAGTCAGGTGTATGTACCATCATTGAAATGTCCATTTCCCTGTTTGAAATTCCACGATGCACTTGTCGTTTGTATACGATATACGTGTTTCTTATCTTCCTGCAGAAGAGAGAGCGGGAAAATGCAGTAATCACTCATCTCTCCAAGTTCTTTGGAGAGGAGGTTGAGCAGTACATCGAGTACCAGGAGAAGGTAATTATAGCGGTCGACTCTGATGATGATGCCGGGTTATCTTTCGAGAATCGCAACAAGTATATTTATATTATATGCAATATTTATGTAATATTATATTTATACAGGATGCATTGCATTTTTTTTTGTGATTGGCTGCCTGCTCAATAGTACCAGGGGTGTAATAGTTTCATGATATTACTCAGTGGACACTTCCATTGTAAAGGTTGTGTCAAACGTCATTGGTATACATTGGCTGTAGCCAAAAGAGCCTTGAGATTCGCTATTACGCAGACCTCGGTAAGTTTTGTGTGGTAGGCACTTTATGTTTGGATCATACTGGCCTGTGCTTAGAGGGTTCTGGCCTGGAATTGTGTAACTCTGGCCTGCTGGCCTGCCTGATGCTCTGGCCTGTGTTTGTACCGTGCTGGCCTGCGCCTGTGTCCGCTATGAATCATGCTGATCTGTCTGCCCCGGTAGGTGTGGGCTGAGGAGTCCTACATCGGAGGAGCACCTGGCTGCTGCACTGTGCCGGGAATGAGCTCGTTTCCCGCACTTCAGAAGCAGCACGGAAAGTGAGTACCCACTGACAACGGACGGTGAATGGTAATAATTGTCACCTTAGAGTAAATTTCGCAAAGAGGCGCAATGTAATGAATTGTTTACAATGAACTTCAGGTAGCAAATTTAACTTAACAATTGCCTAACAGACCAATTAAGGCTTCAAATTCTGCAATGTGAAATAGGGTTGACAGGATCAAGACCCCATTTTTCCACAGCAATCATAAATGCTTAGTAAAACTTGGGCAATTTGGGCCCGCCCTAGTTCGCTTGTCCTGTGTGCACCGTTTACGCATGATAGACCATGCGTAAACGGCGCAGTGCCGCGCCCCGGCACTGTGCCGCGCCACGGTCACTGAGACCCGCCTGCCCTGCAGCGTGTTCTTCTGTGGCACCGAGTTCGCCACCCAGTGGAGCGGCTACCTGAGTGGAGCTGTGCAGACTGGCCGACAGATGGCAGTGGAGGCGCTGCACGCGCTGCGTCCCGGCTGTCTCAGCGACGCCGATCTGGAGCTCATCGGCAAACGGTACGTTTAGGAACCGAAATACATACACACGCGTAAAACGCACACGAACATGAAGTAACCAGAGTCTGTCAAGTGTCAATAGCGCCATGTTCTCTAATGGTGAGCGAGGCTTCTATCGCAGTCGTGGGTTGTCTTCCGTCGTTCTGGTGAGCTGGAGTGTTTCGAGCCGAGGCACAACTTATGGATGTACTATTGTTTAGTGACCCCCTTAACCCTGTTCCCTGCGGGGGCAGATTCTGCCCCCGCCCCCCCCGGTAGATTTTTCGCCAGCCGCCTCTGAACCGTTTCGTCTATCGTCTTGAAACTTTCGTACTTTTCCTAGATATGAATGGCGCGTGTTGTGCCAAAATTTTGGAAAAATCTCCCCAGCAGAGACGGTTCCAGGCTCATGTTTTGGGGAGGTCGTTACGAATGTGGTTGCGCGGCGCATACTTCCTTCGTAGTTTGCGGTGGAATAAAAGCGTCAGAAACTGTGTCACTGCTATAAACATAATAAATACTTGGATTATATATATTGTGGGCAGAGACGCACTCAGGTACATAAAATGGGGGGGGGGCGATATCCTCCGTCAATTTAGGCCCAACTTCAAATAAGTAAGATGATAAAAGGTGTTCTGCACATGGTGCCCCCCACGTTGTTTACCTGAATCCGCCTATGCGAAATATATTACATTTAACAAATTACAGCAACAAAGCCTACATGTGACGTTCCTATCGTCCCAAACACTCACGAACGGCACATTTTTTAGCAAAAAATATCCCCATTTTGTATCCCTGAGTATGCCTATGATTTTTCATTTTTGTACTTGTCCCTTTCATATATTAAAGACATTGGAAGCTCAAAAACGTTTTGTTTATGAAAATCGGTCGATTCACGTGGCCTCAATGTCCTTTCAAAAAACACACAATTGTATTATTTCTTGCCCCCTGGCCCCCATTTTTGAACAAAAAAGCAATTTCGGTGTCCAAACAAAAACAAAAACAAAAAAAACACGACGAATCGAATAGTCCTTGTCCCATCGAAATCGGCCGAGCGGTTCTCGAGATCTCTGGGGGGGGGGGCAGAATCTGTCCCCCCGCAGGTTAACGTAATTCTGGCCGCCCGCAGGGAATAGGGTTAAAGGCAACTAGTAATAGTCGTAATCGTAGCGATTATATCGTTAAGTTATTTAAGTTATTCCCATGCTCGTAACATTTTTCTCCAAATTATTTGACTCAATCTGCTTTGTTGCGCCCATTCAAACGTTCTTAACCCGCGCGGCTAGGGGGGGGCGGTAAATATTACCCACCCCTCCGTATTCGCAATAACTTTCGAACTGTATCAATCACCGATTCAAACGAGCGTAAAAGCCCTTCCGTACCTTACTCCCAGAATCAATCTGACGTCTTCCCTAAAAAAAATGCATTGAACAAAAAATTGAGAACCTTTGGGAATCAATGACGTTTTTGATAGACGTCATGTCATGCAACAATTTTGGATTGAATAACGATAAATGTTCGATGCATCGTAGAAAAAATAAGCCTTTAAAGCAAATCCGGCAAAACGCAAAACCTGCTATAAGAAAGGAAATTTATTCTCTACAGATGGCAATTTCGGATTTCCAACAATTGGGTTTTTACCCCAAACAAATGCAAAAAACGATTTTTTCCACATTCCCCCCAAATTAACAAATCGCAAAGTATCTAACAAAACCGAATTATAGATATGAGAACAATCGTGTAACGAATATTTCAGACCAAATTTCAAATTAATAGCTTCATTTTTCTGTGACTGAATTGGCTCTCCAAAGCCCACTATTGTAGGTAATGACGTATTTTGTTCAAAATAAAATTTTTTTTTATTTTTGACCTGATACAGATTATATAAAAATGTCATGTTTCTGTAAGCCTAAAAATTGAGACAAAACATAACAAGAAAACATGCATAATGATTATTCATATTAGTCCCGTTATTAAGCAGTTTGACCTATAGATGGACCTCAGAATCCCTAATGAATCCCTTTGACCGGGTCAAGTTGTAAAATGACTGTTTTACGTAACGATTCTAATACGTGCAAAATACCCTATTAAAACATCGTGTCACAAAGGCTTTATCGCTGACCTTCTTCTGACAGTGACATTTGTGACCTGACCTTGACCTTGACATTTGCCATGCAATTCTCACTTAATTTAAACCTTAATGCAATAGATGTTATTTACACTTTTGCAGAGCTTTACTGTAGCATTTGACAGTCTTAATCAAAGGATTTTAAATTAAAGTATGAACCATAATAACTCAAATTAACCGAACGTACCCATATGACACTGACCGTGACCTTACATATTGACCCTAACCTTTGAACCCAAATTGGATATGCTTCGATTCGTTTATTGAGAGCTTTCGAATCGCCCGCCTTGCGCCCGTCTCCTGCGCGTATTACTTCGGGAGATAGAGGGGAGAAATATATTTACCCCCCCCCCCCTACGCCGCGCGTTCGGCGAGAGACCCCTACGCCGCGCGGGTTAAAGGGACACTGCCGCTTTCGGATGATATCGCAATAACTGGCGTGAACAATGGGTAAAGACCACTTATGATTTGTAATCGCCACCCAACCGTTTGTAACCGGCTTACCCAAGCAGCGCAAAAAAAAATGTTTTAATAATATAATAACTGTTTACGATTTCTACTCACCACTACGTATATGGAAGTGTCCGTCCAAGTTAACTGCAGCTGACTAACCGTCAGCTGACGCTATTGTAATTGGATGAGGTGGCGATGCACTTACACATTGCGGTTCCTGTTAACTGCATGAAACGAATCTGGCGCATCTGCCACCCTTGAGTTGTCATGGCAACGTGAAACGGCTCTTTTTTCTTTGGTATCTCCAGAATCGGAGGACCTATCAACAGCAAAATACCTTGGTCGGGAAAAACTTCATCAATGGTGGGAGATAAAAATCCCCTCGGAAGGGTCAAAATTCGAAAAAATATTTTTATTTATGCCAATTATTGGGCTTAACTCAGGCATAAGACATGAAAAGTTGTCTGATATTACAAATTTTGACAGAATGCTTAAACGGAAATAATCACCTTTTCCCACACAAATGGAGTTTACTTGAAATTGATAGACAAGACAAAAAATATATTGTAAATTCATAACATTTTGCGTAATAATATAACCATTGCAAAAAAAAATCCCCCAAAAAATCATGGGCGCCATATAACTATTTTGTTGCGGCGCCCTAAAGCCCCAATCATCATCATCACCCCCCAAAAAATCGACAAACAATTGAACATTGACAATTGAATCGGAAACTCAACTTGGCAACCAACGACGGCCTTTTTAGTGTCGGCGATTTGTTTCAGGGACAATTTCCAGGGTCGCACAAATTTGAAACACCGGCGGTGTTTTATTATTACAATTACAATATGGTGCGCTTCAAATAGTGATGGGAAAACACTGCTCATGAGTTTCGATAGAAGTATATGTACTTGTTTATAATTTGTAAAAACTTACAACTTTGAATGAGAGAATTATTGTGTTTAATTCTTAGATTTAAACTAAATCATTGTTATACCATAGCGGAAGCCTAAATAATTGTTGTTTACAAAAATACAAGGTAATTGTTTTCCTTTAAAGGGAAATAATCACCTTTTATTTTTTGTTAGCATCAATTGCTTAGGCTTCCGTTATGGTTTAACAATGATTTAATTTAAATTTAAGAATTAAATACCAGTATAACCTTATTCAATGCTGCAAGTTTTTACAAATTAAAAACACATACTTCTTTCGAAACTCATGAGCAGCGTTTTCCCATCGCTATTTGAAGCGCGCCATATCTGGCGCCGGTGTTTATACGTTCAACGCTGGACAATGTCCGTGAAACAAATCGCCGACACTAAATTAAGCATAGGTAGGACGTTGTGAAAACGCACAATGAGCTTTTGACGTGATTTCCAGTTTTGTATTATTTGCTATTTTGGGGATTAAATGATTCTTTTTCATGATTATATAAAGCATAGTGTTGTAAACAACCAGTAAAAACACGTACAAAACTCCTAATGTTGAAAATAAATTAAGCAATTTTTACAAATTGAGGATCACAACCACTAAAAGGCAGCCATATTAGATGCACATCTTACTGCTAATTTGATTACGTGTTCATTGAATAGCTGTTATATATAGAGGATCTACGGGCATATAATCACATCAAGCAGAATGCAAAATATATTTTGTATTCCATTGCAAAGCAAAAAATACGGGAAAAGTCTGCAGTCTCATGAGTAGCAAAAATGCTTCTAAAAGCAGCTGGCAAGTACCGGTCGTTCAAAGCGTGGATCACTTATCAGCTTTAACTTTAAATGCATTTGATTAAAAATGATTTTATGCAAAATGTGATGAATTTACAACATATTTTGGTCTCGTTTATCGATTTCAAGTCATAACTCCATTTTGTGTGGGAAAAGGTGATTATTTCCCTCTAAGCAAAAAATGTAACTACTTACAATTGTTGCACAACGCTGCAATTAAATGATTTTGTACGTAGTGGTGAGTGGACTCGTTAAGGTCATTGGCTGGAAGAAAACGGAACTTTGAACGATGATATTGGGCGACTGGGTGCAACAAAACGGACTTCATAGTACTAATCAGGTCTGATTGCTCTTTAACATATCAAATTTTACATTAAACAGACAGTGTCTTTTTAATTTACACTGTTGCGGACCCTTATAAATTCATTAATAGCAACACCTATCCAGCTTTGTGAAAATAGGATGGCATGTAATTGGAAAACACGACAACAATATGCGTGCTCTGCGTAAGAAACGTCCACTTGGGGAAAACAATATAATCCTAATGGCCCTTTAACTTTGCTGGTAGTTTGATTAGTTGAGTATTGTACTTGAACAATAGTTATGCACTTGCTTTGAGTTCATTGGTCAATTTTAGGGTCGCTAATCAGGAGAAGACCTTAAAGGAAACAATTCACCTTGTCAATGTAGTTTTGAGTTGAGATAGCCAAGAAGTTCCCCATACTCGAAAATGACTTGAGAAGCTTTCACATTTTCATAGAAACCCCTTAATTAATTTATATTGAGTCCTACAAGTCGGTAACTGGGATAGTTGTAGGTAACTCCAGTCGCTGATTAACTGATTTGGGCTGATTTGACGTAGGATTATGACGCACAGATGACGTAAGACTGGGGAAAGTGCTTGTATAAACAATGAAACAGATAGTGCTGGACAAGCGCATAATGTTTCAGTACCTCATTCTTTTGATTGCAAGAATGAACTTTGTGAGGTATTTATCGTGATTTTGATGTTTAAATCGTCTATAAAACGTTTTTCTTAGCAACATTCTGTAGCGTATATGTAGCGCTCAGCGCTGGCCTGAACGTTCCAGATTCGCGTACGAATTGTTGATGCTGTCCCCACTCCCCGAACCCTACTCGTACATGGAAGTGAGAAATACCATCCATTGTGCGCTGCGTCCCAGTAGCGGCGCGTGCCGCTGTTTCAATTGGCCCCGCGCTGAGTGATGGAGGAGCGGGCACTGCGAGACCGGGACGCGACCAAGTGACTCTGTTAACCACGTTTGCATGATCCTTTGGGTGGTCCAGGATCCAGACGGAGCGCCCCAGAAGCATCATTGACAGGCGAGAGCGACGGTGGCGGTCACTACATATTGCTTAGCGAAATTAATGGTGATGAATTTACCGACTTACTTAGAGTGAAGGAGCTGTGGTGGTTCTTAAGGCGTTTGTATTTCTGGGATCTTCAACAACTACTTGGCAAAATTACTGTTCTTGTATACAACCGATGAATCCATCACTAAATCGAATGACGTTTATGAAGGCATTGGCGTGCTTCTAGGCCTAACTGATATCGCAATTATTTTGAGGGAAAATGTGAATTGTGCACACAAGATACATGCATAATTTGCTTATTCTGCGTAAATATATATACTTGTATTGCTTACTAGTAAGTAACATGACAATTCATTTCTGGCTTCTCTCAATCATTTCTGATTTGTTTAAGGTTGGCTTTTTCCTTTAATAGACAATTTGTATTAATTATGTAGGGCTGGAATTATGAGTCTTGAAACCTGCTTCTTCGACAGGTTTGTATCCACCCTGTCATGAAACACGCTAACACACTGCACCCAGCTCTTCTTTGGACTTCTCCTTTGCATGCATGTTGCAAGTCTCGGACGATGAATCACATTTTCAGGACGTGTCTGTTTTAATTTCAAACGAACGTTTGTCTGTATTACAGACTTGCGCTTCAGCGGAGTCGATTCCGATTTTATACCAAGCCAAATGGATATGATTCGAATCCGAATCCATTAGATATCTTGCTAGAAGAATCGATTCCGGGGCACCTGAAAAGCTTTAATTCTAATTCGATTCCAGTGATTCCGATTTCAGTTTACTCTGCATCAAAACAGGCCTGATCATACTTATATATATGGTACAGATGTCTCGAAGGGCACGAGTATCCATATTAAGTATATTACACAGGGATATTTAAGGTGGCTATTTTGATTTACACTTCACATCACTTCATGAATTTTGTTGAAAAACTGAACCATGCTGCAAAATCGCGAGAGTTTAAAAATGTAAAACTATAACGAAAAGAAACAAACAATATAATATAGACTAGACATGCATATTGGCTATAATTATGATGCATGGAGATATTGCAAACGGCTGTTATGCAATATGACGCTCGAGAAATCAATGTCTTGAAAGATTGTAGAATATTATGGAAAGTACGGTATAATGAACATAACATCGCCATAAGCGAAGATCGGTGTATGTCTCCACCTAATAAACATAATTACTGAGTATGCCTTTCAACCTGCATTAGGTAACCAATCGTCACCTGGATTTGCTTTAGTGATGTTTGTTCAAAGAAAGGAATTTACCTAAGGAAAACCTGAATTTATGGCCTCATCGATTTTAGCGAAAGTAAATCGGAATCGCTTGAAATAGACATTGATTCCGATTCCGATTCAACAATTTTATAAAAGTTATTAATTCCATCTGATTCTGATTCCATTCAGATGCAAGCAGAATCAAGTTCGATGCCGATTCCAGTTCAAACGGAATTGATTCCGGAATCGGATTCGATTCCACTGAAATCAAGTTCAAGTTTAGTCTTTAATGGTCATAGTTTTGAGTCTCAGACTGATTTGTCAAACCACTGAATCTGCCTTTTCTGTCTTACATCGACAGGAATATCGTGAAATGTTATTATTTCACGGTGTCCAGTTTCCACTGTCTAGTTAATATTGTTATGCACATTTTGATAGACATCTCTATTTGATCATCTTTTACAATCTGTTATTACCCAGTCGCCGTAATTGCAATATACCCCCACTCAATCATTGGTGCTGGTTTTAATGGTACCGTCCTCTTTTTCTTCCCTGCACTCATGTTTAAAGGGGCATTTTCAACCATTGACATTTTTATATTTTAGGGTTTAGTAAAGAATCTCCATTTTCTCAGTTAAGACTGTTTGCAGTCGAAAAATTGCCACGAAATGATAGCAAGCATGAAGCAACATGTTTGTATTTTGGTGTGTGCGAGTGTGCGTGTGCGAACTTATTCGTGCCTTCGTGTGTGCGGTTGCATGCTTATGAGTGGAAAACCCTGGGGGTCCAAAGTTCATCATCATTCTTGATATTGTCATGCTCAGGTTCGTATGAAAGCATCATGCATGTGTGCCCATATTCTTGTTAGCTTCGGAGCTCACTGGCGCTTCAGCACTCGCTGTTCGTCTCGGATGAGAATGGCCCGTTGAGGGCGAGTTGCAGCCAGTGTGTCGGGTGGACTGTTCTCAGTTGTCATGGATAGGGGACGTGAGACTCGCCACTCACTTCTGCGGATGAAATGGAATTGTACGATTTGGCGGTGGGTTCCTTGATGTTAGTTTCGGAAATCAACCCAATTAATAAATTCGACGGGGTATTAGTTTGATTTTTTTTTCATTTTTTCATCATTCATCATTTCATCATCATTCAAAAAAAATGTTGAATTGTGAATTGATCTTGTTTTTCTCTGTATGACATCCAGCTACCGTTGTGTGAAATTGGAGCCATGAGCCGCGGTCGGGTGACGGTGTGTGACGTTTCTCTGTTGCAGGAGGCCGTGGGATACACAGAGCCAGCGTCGGCCGGTGGCGAACACCTTCACATGTCTGGCATAAACGTTCTGAGAGTGGCGCTGGCACCCTTTGTCGCTCCTGGTCCTGCTATTGTCAACAGACGATTCCTCGGTGGGGGATTAGCGGCGATCAGCATCGACTTTTGAGTCCTGGGCAACTCATACAGAGATCTTGGCTGTCCATGATTGGCTCTCGGTGGCTTGAGAAGTTGTTCATAGCGTAAGGAACTTTTGGTGGCGGTAGGAGCTGTTGTCTGCCCAAGAAGAGTTATCGGTTGCATACGACGAACTCATAGTGACTCTTGCGAAGCTCTTGGTTGGCCAATGGCGATGCCGATAGTGATTTTACGTCAATGGTCTGGTGGTGGTCGTGGTAGTGATAGTGATTTCATTTTCGTGGTGGTGACTCATTCCATTGTGGTGTAAATGTGAAATAATGTCTTCTGTTCAGTAGTATATTAACTTTGTCACCTGTCAACTGTCATCAGGCCAGTTCTTAATTGCAAAGTATCCAGTATTGACATGAATGATTATTGTTTTGACTGACCTTTCTTTTGTGATTGCTGGAAATGTGGCGTATTGTTGATGCATCCTGAGGTGTTGGTATTTAATTGATAATATTTGCGATTTAGTACACAAGTATGCGTTGCGTGAAGTCGGCATGAGGAGCCAGAAATACTCTTTCAAGTTATTGATAGCAGCTTAACCATCCGTCCAAACTCCTAGGGTTTTTATCGCGAGATGTGATGTCACGGTACTGATGTGAAAATAGTAGTCATTTTAGAAATTATAGAATATTTTCGATGTGAGTCATCCCACTACATGCATTGTGTTAAATCGTGTGAATAGATTCTGATTAGCTCTGTGATTGATTTATAATATATGCTACATAGATAACCAATGCCTTTTTCGATAATCGACGTGATATTTAACAGACTCAGTCTATGAACCTGTGCACACCTTGCTTTGTTCTAGTACATAATCACGGAATCTGAAGACTAAAGTTAATAAAACAGTAGTTCTGTCATGCTTTTATTACTGAATCACCTAAATACTCAATGAGGGGTATCTCATAGTGCCACGGTGTACATTGCACTGGGTAATGATTCCAAATGTCCACTCCAACTGATAGCGGCGACGGACGGCAAGCAATCGCATGCATGATAAGTCAGTCCAGATAAACGATAAAAGACGCGCACCGCGGAGAAGCGAACGCCCACTATGTCTTCCACATCTCGGTTCGAACAAGAGACAGAGAGACAAAGAGACAAAGAGACAAGAGACAAAGAGACAAGAGAACAGAGATACCAGAGAATACAGAGAGACGACCGATGAGACAGAGGGACAGAGTAAGACAGAGAGACAGAGAGAACTAAAGACACAGAGACAGAGAGGACGGATGCTCTGCTCTCTCTCTCTCGTCCTCTCTCTCCTCTCATCTCTCCCTCTCTCTCTCTCTCTCTCTCTCTCTCTCTCTCTCTCTCTCTCTCTCTCTCTCTCTCTCTCTCTCTCCCCCCGCCCCCGCCCTCTTTCTTTGTATTGTGTATCTCTCTCAAATATCGTTTCCCGACTCTTGGAAACACTCAATGAAAACTTTGCGCTGCGGTGCTTCCTGTTTTCTGTGACCGCTTCAGACACGTCACACGCACACCGACTCCATGGTTGCCTGTTCTCTCCCTTCCATAGGCCCCGGCGACCCTTCCAGTGGTTTGGCTTTTGTCTTATAGATTTACGTCAAAGGGTCAGACCAACTTCATAAACAACCACGCAACATTAACGTAACTTGTGTAGTGGCGGCGGTTAAAACGCCCGGGCTGAGCGGCCAGAGGTGCGGCGCGGCACAGCCTACCAGTACAAAAGAAGTTGAGCGGCACAGTCTTAACAGAACAGTGTAACTGGACCATTCCTTACGCTGTAACCAGTCAGGGGTAGCGATATTTTTGTCGGCAACTGTACATAAAATGGGAGGCGATAGCCACCGTCAAATTAGGTCCAACTTCAAAATAGTAAGATGATAAAAGGCGTTACCGCACATGGTGCCCCCACGAAGCTTACCTAGATCCGCCTATGCGCAATATTTTATATTTAACAAATTACAGCAAAAACGACAAGATCTGACGTTTATATCGTCCCAAACAATTACGAACAGCGCATTGTTGTTATCAGGAAAATCCCTATTTTACATCCCTGAATACGTCTATGATTTTTTATTTGGTACCTGTTTTGATATGTGATAGCCCAGTGCATGAGAAGCTCAAAAACGTTTAAGGCTTGAAAATCAGTCGAACCACGCTGCCGCAATGACCTCTCAAAGAACACTAAAAAATGTATTTTTGCCCCTGGTCCCCCACTTGTAAACAAAAAAGAAATGTCGGGGTCCAAGAAGAAAGGTATTTTGACGGCGCATCGAATGGCGTTCGTCCCATCGAAATCGACCGAGCGGTTCTCGAGATCTCTGTGGGCGGGGGGGGGGCAGGATTGACCCCCCGCACGTTAACGCAATTCTACCCGCCCGCAAGGAATATGGATAAGACATGGCAAGGAAGGGACTGCACTGACTGCTTTGTCGCCCTGCCAACATGCTCAGGGGCCCTCCGACCTGCCCAGGGACCTCTCTGTGCTGACTAGGTGCCCATTTGACGTGTTCGGGCCCCCTGACCCGATCGGGGGCTCTTTTGGCTTGTCCAGGGACCCCTTTGACTTGCAAAGGGCTCTTTTGAACGTTCAAGGGCCCTCTGCTCTTTCAGAGAGGGCCTTAGTGCCCAGTGGCGGATCCAGAGGGGGGGGCATGCCCCCTTGAGCCTTGAAGGGGCACAATGGCCGTGGGGTCCCATAGCCGATCGAAGTGGCTGGAAACGAATTTACCCCGCTTTCAAACAAAGTGCAAGAGTTATACATCAATAACGCAAGCCTGAGAGGGCACTCTGAACGGCCTGGGGGACCATCTTGCCGCCTGAGGGGGGCACACTGACCGCCTGAGGGGGCACTTTGGCCGCTGGAGACGCACTCTGGACCCCCTGAGGGGGGCACCCTGGCGCCTGAGGGGCCCTCTGGGTCGCTAAGGGCCCTTGCTGACCACCAGAGGGGAACTCTGGCCGCCTGAGGGGGCACTCTGGGCTCAAGAACCACTGAAGAACCTCTGAAGTGCTCTAAACTCTCTAAAGACCACGCTTAGAGAGAAAGTAGGGCCCTTTGGGCCCGATTTCCAAAGGGGGCACATATGTCAAAGGTGCACGCACAGACCTTCAGGGGGCCGATTGCCCCTTTTGCCCCCCCCCCTTGGGTACGCCCATGCCGTTGTGTAAAATTGGAGCCATGAGCCGCGGTCGTTTCACGGCGTGTGACGTTTCTCTGTTGCAGGAGGCCGTGGGATACACAGAGCCAGCGTCGGCCGGTGGCGAACACCTCACGCTGTCTGGCATAACGTTCTGAGAGTGCGCTGCACCTTTGTCGCTGGTCTGCCTCATGTCACAGACATTCCTCGTGGCGGATTAGCGGCGATCCAGCATCGACTTTGAGTCTCGGAAACTCCATACAGAGATATGGCTGTCCAGGACAGGGCCGGAACGTCCTGAAAGTTGGGGGGGGGGGCGGAGGTCTTCTGAAGGAACTTCTTTCCATGCAACGCCATACGGGTAATGTCAACATCTGACAATACGTTAGGAGGCGGCTGCTCCTCCTGCGTCCTTGGCCCAGGATTAGCTCTCGGTGGCTGAGAAGTTGTTCATAGCGTAAGGAACTCTTGGTGGCGGTAGGAGCTGTTTTCTGCCCAAGAAGAGTTCTCGGTTGCCTACGACGAACTCTTAGTGACTCTTGCTAAGCTCTTGGTTGACCATGCCGATGGTGATTTTACGTCAATGGTCTGGTGGTGGTCGTGGTAGTGAATGTGATTCATTTCGTGTGGTGACTTATCAATTGCGGGTAAATGTGAATTAATTTTGTCAGATAAGTATATTAACCCTATTCCCTGCGGGCGGCAGAATACGTTAAACCCTGCGTGGGGGGGGGGGCAGATTCTGCCCACCCCCAGAGATCTCGAGAACTGCTTCGCCGATTTCGTGGGACCAACCTCCATTCCATTTTTCCGTGAAAAACTCTTCTTCATGTGGACCAAATTGGCTTTTGTTGTTTCAAAAATGTGTGTCAGGGGGCAAAAAATACGATTTTTTTGTTTTTTGAAAAATCATTGTGGCCATTGTTATTCGAACCGATTTTCATGCAAAACCGTTTTGAGCTTCATGTCATGGCTCCTTTTAATGTATGAAAGGGACAAGTAAAAAATTTACAATATAGGCGTACTCCTGGGATAATAAAAACTTGGGATTTTTTATAACAATATTGCTGATTCGTGAGCTGTTTGGGACGTGGGAGTCACATGTGGGATTTGTTGCTGTAATTTTTGTAAAATGTAACATATTGTGCATAGCGGATTCAGGGAAACAACGTGGGGTCCACCATGTGCGGAACGCCTTTTATCATCTTGCTTATTTGAAGTTTGGGCCTAAATGATGGAGATTTCGCCTCGCCTTTTATGTACCTGAGTGCGCCTCTGCCCAAAAATATGTATAATCCAATTATGTATGATGTATATAGCAGTGACTTGGTTTTTGACGCTTTTATTCCACCGCAAACTACGAAGCAAGTATGCGCCGCACAACCGCATTCGTTACGACCTCCCCAAAACATGACCCTGGAGCCGCCTCTGCTGGACTGATTTTTTCAAAAATTTGACAGAACACGCGTCATTCATATTTAGGAGAAGTCCGGAAGTTTCAAGACGATAAACGTAACGGTTCAGAAGCGACGGGTGAAAAACTCCCGGGGGTCAGAATCTGCCCCCGCAGGGAATAGGGTAAACTTTGTCACTGTCAACTTGCATCAGGCCAGTACTTAATTGCAAAGTATCCAGTATTGTCATGAATGATTATTGTTTTGATTGACCTTTCTTTAGTGATGGCTGGAAATGTGACGTATTGTTGATGCATCCTGGGATATTGATATTGGATTTATAATATTTGCGATTTAGTACACATATGCGTTGCGTGAAGTCGGCAGGAGGAGCCAGCAAAACTCTTTCAAGCTATTGATAGCAGCTTAACCATCCGTCCAAACTCCCAGGGTTTTGATCGCTAGATCAAGTCATGCTGATGTGAAAATAGTAGTCACTTGACAAATTATAGAATATTTGCGATATGAGTCATCCTACTACATACATTGTGTTTAATCGTGTGCAGAGATTCTGATAAACTCTGTGGTTGATTTATAATAAATGCTACGTAGATAACCAATGCCTTCTTTCGATAATCGACATGTTATTTAACAGACCCAGTCTATGAACCTGCGCATACCTTGCTTTGCTCTAAACTTCTAGTACATAATCACATAATCTGAAAACTGAAGTGAATAAAACAGTAGTTCTGTCATGCTCGTATAACTGAAGCACCTAAGTACTCGATGAGGGCTACCTCACAGTGGCACGGTGTACATCAAACCGGATAATGATTCCGAATGTCCACTCCAACTGATAAGCGGAGACGGACACCACCAAACTCAGCGCGCACGGATAGGACAGTCCAGATAAACGATAACAAGACCGCGCCGCGGAGAAGCGAACGCCACACACCGTCCATCACATCTCGGCTGTCAGGCAGACATGACAGGGCTACGCGTCCTTCTGGCCGCCCTGCTGTGTCTGGCGCACTCGAGCAGTGGCCTCCTATCAGCCTGGCGCCACAACTCAGTGACAGCTGGCCATGGCTGGATCTCTGGGGCACAGTTCTGCACGTCCGAAAGAATTTCGATCTGCAGAACTCGGATCGGAGGAGTCATCTGAGCCTTCTTCGTAACGCTACACACAGACACGGTGAGAAATAGTTATGTAGGGAGGGTTTCTGCAATTATTTGTTGTTGTTGTTGTTATTGTGCTCCACTGCGCAGATTTTTAGGTTAAATATAGATTGTGAAACGCTGATTACTGCAGTGATGAATAAGATAGTTAAAAGTAACGACTACTGACGTTATTTATTTAAAAGAACGTGTGAAATCCGCCTGAAGGAAAACAGCTAAAGAGAAAATAATATCAAAACAAGGGGAAGAAATGGTTGTTTAGAGAAGTCTGCGTCGGCTGCGGCGCTGTGAGCCTGCCCCTCACCCGGCCTTCTGCAGCGCTCACCTCACGGAGCCTCTCCCTACAACATGTTTATTTAATTGGAGCCGGTTGATCACCTGAGCTGGCATGATGGTAAATTAGGTACAATCGGAGGTCACGTCATCCTTATCTCGCTTTCCCACCCCGATTCGAAATTTACCTCTGAGTTCTGACGGACACGTGCCGTCCTCCGGCGCTCGCCAGGGCATGGCCGCTCCGGACATCCGTTCGCGCGATGAATGCCACAGAACTGGCCGCGACCTTCCTCTTCCGACGCTGTTTCGTTAAAACGATGCCTTCGAGACAATAATTTGCCGTGTGCCTGTGCAAGACCCGGGAACAAGCCATCG
>VOPJ01015906.1:14162-53537 GCA_014673585.1 Semibalanus balanoides | reverse complement strand
TCGTGGTGGTCATTACTCAACTCCATTGAAGCTATCATTGCTGGTAAATAATTACAATTGCTTTAACGATGACAATGTGTAACGATGACCGCGAATTCAGGAAAATTTAACTGCGTTGACGCATTTTCCTTTAATGGTATTCGTATGTTCAAGAGCGTCGTCACCTTCCGAAAGTTACGAGGACGAAGGCAGTTTGATGTCGTTTTTTCCATGCCAACGCCCATAGGCGTAAATGTTTGAATCCCCACAAATGTTTGGGGTGCCAGCGTGTCCTATGGGATAGTCCTCCCCATCACCCCAACTTTCAAAGCCCGTGCGTACTTCTGCCTCATGCTCTGAACGCATAGCAAAAACCCCAGAAAATGTTCTGTGCCCGTGGAAAAAGACATTACCCGTCTGTCAATTTTTTATTTTGCATTCAGTAAGCTAATTTGTCTGGCGTTAAGGTGGCAGATAAAGAAGCCTACCGATGCCAGAAAGCGTGATGAACCATAGTATCTCTATTTATTTGTAATAAATTAAACACAAGAAACAAAATTTTACAGGAAACCGTCTTCAGCTCTACAGACTACAACAAAGCAATGGAACTCAACTATACTACTCATCCACCGATTTTAGCATTGTTTTCATTCACCTTTATTGTCTTTCAGTGGCAGATTGTGCCGTGTCTGATGTCAAGTCTTCGTGTCGGCGCGCCCTTAAACCCCAATAAACAAACAAGATGTCAAGTCTTCTATATATGCACCTTGCGCTTTAACCCATTTTCTATTTCTGCTGCAGGTTCGTAAATCGCTCGAGTCCTCTGAGCAGTCTGACGATGGGCGGTCCACACGGAGGGGACGCCACCTAGCGGTGACCTTCGGCACCTGTACTGACGGGACCTGAACACCGCCACCGGGGAAGCGCCAACGCCGACCTCTGCCGGTGACGACGGTGGCGCCACCTCTGCCGCTGGTGACTGTGGCGCCTCGCCATGCCACCAGAGCTACCGGTGACGTCTGGGGCGCCACCTGTACCGTGTCGAAGGGACGGACAGAGACGCGATGGCGCCACCATCGCGGTACCGGTCAGAAGGACGGAGGCTGCGGGCCGGCCGTGGGAGGTGACGGGAGATTGTTGAATTCGGTGCCACGGAGAGCTTGTATCCGATCTGGCATCGGACGGTATCGCATTACCGTAGTATTGTACCCATCACTCGACGCAATATTCGAGTGGTGACATAGCTTTAACAGTGTCCGACTGCGGGCCTGGGAAGGCGGCGGTAAGCTTTGGAAGCTCAGCTTTGATGTACGACAACAGATGTCGCCCCTCTGCTCTGTGCTGAATATGGCCGCTCTCGACTTGGAAGAGCCTGTTATCCGACCATCCTCACGTGCAATACGGCACGGTATCTTTGTCTAAGGCTGTAGGCGTTACGTACGAGGAAGAGTATTTTCTGGCGTAGAAGCAGGCATTGTTATGGAGTATTAAAGTCTACCTGACGATGTTTGATGAGAAGGAAAGCGGATGAGTCTAGTCCGCGGAGGGTCCGGCGGTTAGGTTCTGTAGCGATGTTGCGGGAGGGTTCCCTAGGACCTTCTCGAGTGACAATCGAAGGGCATTGTGTTATTACGTAGGAAACTGACCAACGAGCAGTCGAACATGTAACGCCTAGTTGAGAGAGAGAGTTAGCGGAAGATAACTAACAGAATGTGTTACACATCCGTCGGCCATTCACCCCGTTTTCTGCCTGAAAATTTGTAAATCAGAGTCACTTCTGGTGTTAGCAAACCTAGAGTAAACAGACGACGACGAGCCAAATTTGCCGGAGCGTCTGGCGTCGCTGTGTAGACCGGCTGATGTTGTCCAGCTCTGGAGATGAGCTGATGTCCAGCTCCCGACCGTCCGTGTGATAGAGAATGGCTGAGAAGCGATCAGCTGTTTAACCTGTGTAGAGGCGTGCCGCAGGCGGTAGTGGCCAGGTCCTCCCGCGAGTGAGAGAGAGGTGCATTGGACGTGCTCTAGCTCGTGCGAACGGCGCTCCAGGTTATAGATGCACGGCTAGTGCGGCGGCAACTTATATCAGTGGTGTGACGTCATGTACAGGGACATTGACGTCATTGATGAAAACAGGACACATGGTAATAATACCATCTCTAAGCAGTTACTAATTCGTCCAATCATGAAGCACTGGTGTGTGAAGCAACCGGTTAAGCACAGTTAATTTTATGTTAATGTGTTGTTAATCGGGGAAAACGTCTTGACCGATGCTTCTGATACTTAAATTATTTGTTTCATTAGATACCTTAGGGCTGTAGTCTTTTCACGAAAAATGTTAGATTTACCGACACTTTATATATCAGCTGTTTTCAGAAATGGAGTAAAAACACTTAATTTTTGTCACAACACATAATTTTGCTTTTTCAGAAATGCGACAGCATTATCGCAAATTAACTGTCATAATTTATATACATTCATTCGCTTCAGTAATGAATGCGTAGTGCGTACTCTGGTGACGATCTGTCTGCGTTTCGCGTGGCATTTTATGATGTCTACGCTTTATGCACCTCGGAAATTGAGTGACCGAAGGGTAACACCTATAGTTACATGTTTTCGCACGTGTCTCTGGAACGACATATGCGCCAGATTATGGGCAAATGTGCATCATTTGAACGTGTCTTCGTAGTCAGATGATCCTCTATCAAAATTGCATTTTTTCTATCAGATCTCAGTTTATAATCCCATTAGAGTTGTGAAAATGTGACACGATTTGGTATCGCTTGTGCAACGACTACTTATGTTCCGAATATAGGGTCACAGTTGGTGTTATGGTTGGCTGTCACAATGGGTCGATGTTATGTTTTTGATGTACGTCTTCTCGATGGGCCTGAAATTTTGTCAGCCTGCCGTCGCCAGGCAGTTGTGAGCCACAGTTGTGCTGAGACTCGGCTAAGAGTACTCAGTACGTGGCGTGTGTTGTAAACTGTGACGATGTATATGTTTGTGGTGTACTCGATGGGTACGTGTATGCGCGTATGTGAGAGTCTTGGAAAAGAAGCACTGTTCGGTTGCGTCAGTTTCTGTTGTGACGACGTTGGTGAGGTATTTGAATGCTAATGACTGTGATACATATACCCAATCAATACATTCACCAGTCGGACAGCTGCGCGCTTTTCAATTGACGAAGGTTATGTGTATGAGGAGAGAAGCAGAGCATTAGTTAGCTATGGCTTATTCACGTCAAATTGCACAACAAGAGGGTTTCGTACACGACCCATTCAGATTTTTGATGAAAAATTAGTACACATGTTAGTGTCAAGTAAAGAAAACATACACCCTAAAAGATTTATATATATTTTTGTTTAACACCACCACCATATGAGTGAACCCAGGAGTGCCCCACCCTCAAACCCAGCGACGCACAATACCTTACGTTAACACCAGATAAAATACAGAGAAATGTCGCTGCGCTCCCTGCTAAGAAATGGAAGCAAACATAAAAAGCAAAAGAGAGGCAGCTGGGTGTTTGACATGGTCAGATAAAAGATAGCAGAATGTAGTCATTTCGGAAAGCTGAGAATGACTGTCCCCCAACTACGCCCCAAGACAGTACTTTCACACATTCACACACATTTAAGGAGTTAGTAGGGGTGTCTATATTATTCATTCATTCATATATTCAAGTGATCGGGCAAGTCTTGGTCATGGTCAAGCATATGGTCATTTGCTGGAGCCCGATGAGACCTTCCAGCTAAGCAAGGCTTGTTGCTGGTTGGCCTTCATCACGCTCCAGCGCCGGTTGACTGGGTAACATTACTTTTTATAAAGCACTAGCAGATACTGGCATATGACAATGAGCAATTGATTTTACATTTGGTTATCAATCTACATAATTTGCATAACTGCATATGCAAGTTGTAGCTCCAGGTGACCGCAAGGATCATATTTTGAGGTCATCCAAGATCGCGATGTTTTGCGTACTTTACATCAATCAAACGCTTAAATATTATGTGTTAATTGACTTAGTGAAATAAACCTAAGAGTAAATACTCCACAGGGCTGGACCATTCGGAAAAAATGAAATATTTACGTGACCTCAATATGACCTTTGACCTGACGAGGTCAAAGTCATAACATGTATTTTTCTATAAGTTTACCTGCCCGTAACTAGTCCAAACATGGCGCAATAAATGAACGTACCATTCTCTCAGAAAATGCTAAAAAAATGTCGGAGACTTCTCAACTTTGAGATACCGCCCTTTTAGTATGGTAAGAAAGTGAAACGGAGCAATGCCCCGAGACTGTTTTCATGTCGCTTGCGAAAATGTGGGTTTCTTTGGCCAGATTGACGTCAAACTTGGTGGGCAGCTTCTGTATGACTCTTTCAATCACTTCCCGGGTTTCCAGCTTGACCTGGCCATGGATGACGGAATACTGGATTGGAACCTGTCAGCTGATTGCGTGTTTCTAGCCACCTAGCGACCGGTAAGTATAAACACTGAAACCTCCCGCCGGTCTGCTATGGACTGGTCATTGGGAGCTCACGCACTTCAATTTGTGTAAGACTTTCTTGAGCTTATCTTAAAGCGAATTCAACGGGCCTTACTTATTCTGATATAAGTTAAATATATTTTAGCCTAACAATTTGTGTAAAAAACGAGGAGAAAAGGGGACATTGAATACCGAAAACTAGACGTAGCGCTTTGGAGCTGCTTAGGAAAACTGTTCACGAGACACATTTGCATATGTCAGCGCCTCAAGATCATTTGAGACTTGAGAGCATGTTAAGTGTAAACATCACAATATACACACATATATTTGAAACAACGTTCAAGTTTTTGTTGTTGAAACATGCACAAGATATCAGCCTGAATCTTCTGACCACGGCTGACAGTCGGATGGCGCGGCGATAACAACAACATAAACAAGCAGTTAGCTGATCTCTGAACAGTGAACAGTCTCTTGGTTGCCCCCTCCAGTGGTATCCCTGTGAAACTGATGGGGATAGCTTTGTAGCTATGATAGAAAAAGCAGCCGCTGAAACTAGTGACCAAGACATAGCCAATGTAGTACCGGCGTGGCAAACTTGAGCCTGAGGTCATCGTGGATATGCCTGTGGATGCAGTTCTGAAAGATGCGCTCTCGTATGTGGCGGGTTATTTGGTGCATCAGACTGATGCGAGCTATGTAAAGAGCCAGTATGGCACTTCCAGTAAACATGTTGACGTCGAGCCGACGCCGGTAGATGTCAGCATCTCGGCAGCGGGATGTCGACGTCGGCCCGACGTCGGCTACTCGTCGGATATGTCCGCCTATGCCCAGGTCCAGGTCCAGCCGACGTCGGCATCTCGGCATGCCGACATCGGACCGACGTCGGCAGATGTCGGCATCTCGGCAGCGGCATGCCGACGTCGGCCTGACTTTTGAGTATTTACTGGGTTGTTAAAAAGCAGGCGCGGATCAACGTTCACAAAAACGCTACACTTAACCCGGGTGTTGGCCCGCGCGGCGTAGAAGTCTCCAGCAGAACGCGCGGCGTAGGGGGTAAATTTGATCCTCCCTCGTATCTTCCAAACCAATGACAGCATCGAGACGCGCAAGGTGGCGATCGAAATCTTTTAATTGGAAAATCTACAGCTTACCGATTTTTGAAGTTAGGTCATATGTCGGGTCACGGTCAGGTCATAGGTCAAAATGAAGTTATTTGAGGTAATGGTGAATACTTTCAATTCAAAATCTTACATTAATACTATGAATGCGCATAAAACTCTCAAAGTTATACTGCATTTCCTGCATTAAGTAAAAACGAAATTGTAAGCAAAGGTCAAGGTCAAGATCAGGTCACAAAAGATCACTGTTACCAAGAGGTCAACGCAAGACTTGCGACACATGTTTAAGGGTTATTTTACACGTATAATTTGATGGCAGCAGCCATTTTTACAACTTGACACCATTAACGGTCAAGGTCAGATCATCTAAGATCAAAGTTGGAAACTGATTAATGTGAATAAAAAGGGCATTTTCTAGACCAGTTTTGTGTAATAAATACAGCAATGACATATCTATATCTGGTCAACAAAATACAAAAAACGATATTGAAAAAATAACGTTATTAGTTATACTTCGGGAACAATCAGGCACTGGGAAACAAAGATATTGCTTTGCAATTCCGTTTGGGTATTCATACTTGGCTCTATCATATATTTCCCGTTTTTTAATATCTCGAAATATTCATATTTTGGGATAATTTTTGATAGATTTTGAGGGGTCAAAAACCAAATATTATTGAAAACCGAGATAGCCATGGTGTAGACATTAAAACCGTGTTTCTTTTGGCGTTTTTTTTGTTGGCACTTAGCTTAAAAGATATATTTTCTACGATTTCTCAAGCAAATATCGTTTTTCCATCCAAAATGGTATGACATGACGGAATTTAAACGTCATTATCTTATATTCCAAAGTTCTTCATCATTTTCAGTGGCATTTTTTTAAAGACGTCAACTTGACGCTGCATAAGGTACATATAATTTGACGTCGCTATCTGTCATAGTGTGCAAGCTATTGAGAAAACTCGGCATGGGGGTAAAATTTACGACCCCCCTACACCGCGCAGGTTAACTTCTACCACAAGGGTTAATTTGAAAATTTACTCATGCATGGGGTGTAAAAGTTGAGGCTTTGATATCTACACACATGGCAGACAACTGCGTGGTGTGTCACAACATTATTCAGAAGCTAAAAAGAACATATATCAATTTTCAGAAATATAGTCTTCTAAGATTCCAAAAATTGTACTAACAGGAGAAAAGTTATCTGTGTCGATAATTCATAATCAAATGTTTGATTCGCGGCAGCAAGCGGAAACTATTCAACACAAATAGTCTTTATTGCTTCTGAAAACGATGATGATATTTGAAAAGTCACTAAAAGTCTTCTAAAAAAGTTACGAAACTTGACAATTTTTAAATTAGGAACAATTACGTAAATATTGAGCTTAAATAGTTTATTTGTATTATTTATCACCTCTGCTTTGAGTGACAATATATTCATTGGCCTTGGAAATGCCATTTGCAGGATTCTTACTCATGTTGTGATTTATAGGCCACATATGTATGCCACACATCGCGTGACAATGTCGTACCAATCCTCTCCTTTCTATCATTTTCCATATCCATCGATCATTCATACATCATCCCCGTAATTAACCCGTCACTATTGAGTCCCAACTCCCATCCAGCCGCCATCGACTGGGAAAGTCTCCCTAGCTGGATCTTGCGAACTAATAATCGCATCAAGCCACATAGGTAGCAATCAAAAGCCCCTAAAGAGAAGTTTCATCTTTGTGTTGGTTTTGAACTGAGATAGCCACTATCTTTGCCGTCATTGAAAAGAACAAATCACTTGAGCAATTTTTTCCCCAAAACTTACCCGTTTTAAAGCAGCGGAATTTTCTGTTTGCAAAAGGGGTCAAAGTACCGTCGCTGATTGATCGCTGATCGTCGCTGATTGACAGCCAATTCAAGATTGTTGGTCCTGGGAGAAAAACGGCTTAAATTTATCGAACCTTGGCTGGATTGCCTGCTCCGAGAACAATAAGAAAATACTTGATTGTATTCAACTCGCCAAAATTGTCTGACAAGATTTTGTCATACAATTTTGCAGCATATGTTTTACCTATAACTCACTTAGCTCAATAATAACATCATTATCCCTTATTTTTAATCAAATGTCAAGTTAAGTAACTTTTCGAGAAACGATGATCCTCATCATTTTCAGAAGCACTTACTTTATATATTTTACTTCAACCATCAAACCAGTGAAAAAGTGTCATTAACGATACAGTTACATCTATAAAATAATTGCAATTATAAATCTTAGGATGTGTTGACTCCATTCATGAAAGACGCTTATAAAGAATTATTTTGACGAAGGATGCTTTTTGATCTTACGTCCTGCATAAATGTAACCGCTACGTCCAAATATTTATAATTGCAATTATTTTCTGACAATATAATACCTAGATAATAATTGCAATTATACATCTTAGGCTGTGGTGGTTCCATTTCCGAAGGACGCAATATAAAAAGCCACTACATTTGTCTCTTCCTCCAGTTTTTGCCTGTCTCATATTCACCACTAATGGTGCCACTGGCAGGATATTTACAGCTCAACAGGCACAAAGTGGCTTACTGTACTGGCGCACCAATGATTTTTTGTACGTGCTGCAGCCGTTAATGTCCTAAGTCAGTTCCCCTCACGCTAGCGAAGCGATGGAAGCCTCGCCGCCTCCTTTATTCGACATGCCTTGATGGGAAGAAAAATAAATACATTTCCCCACAAAAAATAAATCACACTTGAAATGGGAAGAACTTCTCAGCTTATATGTAAATATAATCCATTTTGTATTGAAATGTTCTAAGCGAAAATTATTCCACGTTAAAGATGATTAGCAATGGACACTTATAACAGTCGCTACTCAGCAAGTAAATGGTAACAATTTCAATGTTTGAACTAAAACTAGCTTTCCTACGCATTGCCATTTATCATGAAGCCGTGATGTATGTGAGTGACACTCTATCTTTTGTGAATATGTACCGACCTAGTATGAACAATCAACAAGCATTTGAAAGAAAATCATTTTAAATCTATAGTTGAGTTTTGCCCAGGACAGTGACCTATTTCGTGTTCTCGATTGATTAGAAAATATATTTTCCCCATTAATTTTCAACATTTAAGTATTCAGTACATCACAATAGCCGTTTTCACGACTGGTTAATTTTGCGCGATGTTTGAAACATCTTAAGATGTTTTGAATGTATTTATTATGAAGTTTTAGTATCCGATATATTTCAAGAAAAATAAGTTATGATTTAGGCGATATAATATCATTATTAAGGTTATGGAAACTGAAATGAGCTCATTACAGATATGATACAAATTGTCGTTTCTAAAGAACATATGCGTCCTAGTGTCCATAATGTTTAGTATAAGATCATACCGGCCATAATTAGTTACTCAATATGGCAAGCGTCAGGATCACAGGTCTGCCTTCGCATGGCGCATTATTCGCCTAGAGAAGATTCGCTGGAGGCGAGTCCAATTAATGAGTCAATGGGAGTTCGTTTTGTTGAGCGACCAATAGCGTGCCCGAGACCGAAATGTTTCAAGATGTTCTGAAAAAGGTCAGTAGGTGAAGATCTGGCATCACAGCTATCCTATACATATTTATCTTGCTAATTACCTTCAAACGACAATTTTGTAACATACTATATTCTTACCAACATATTACAAAATTCTGCAAGACATTTCAAGACAAAAATCGTCTTCAAAAGTTGTGTAGTTAAGGAAAGAATAAGTAAACTAAGATTTTCATACTAAAACATTTCAAAACATCTTAAGATGTTTTAAAACATTTCACACAAAATAATCCATCGTGAAAACGGCTAATGCACATGTTACACATATATCTGACCAATTTCTATGTAATCAATCAATAAACATTTAGGAAAATCGTGATGCATTCGTTGGTTTAATTTGGGCGCCTACAACGTCGTATTTAGTGTATGTGGTTTCTTTAGAGGTAATTCAACGTGAGGTATTCAACGTTGAACAGTTTAAAACAAAATTGTCAGACATGCCACGCTTCCAAATGTGGAGGGAAACATGGATCATGAACTCCGAAAGAAGTATATAACAATATACTATATTTAACTAATCGAAATAAAATGGTGTTGAGTTCATTTAGGGCATTCTTATTTGGAACAGAGTAATTGAGACTCGATAAATTGATAAACATGATTTTTGCGTACTGCCATGCATAAACAAATAGATGAAAAGGTCAATATTTCCAGTAATGTCTACTGGCTTTCGATAATTAAGCCGTGAATGTGTGTATGTTTGTTTGTTTTTACAGAGCTTGACGGCGTATTTTAGTATTGACGGCATTATCGGCTGAATGCAGTGCATTGTTGGTTCTGAGCGCATCATTCTTCATCATTGCTAAGAGAAAATCATTCGGAGTGCTTCATAAGTGTTTTGTACTGTTTGTATATACTGTACCGCAATACTTCCCTGCGAGATAGCCTGTGCCGCAGTGCAATTCAGATTGGCGGCGCAGCATTTGTAACGAGGTCTGCACCTCGCGTTGTGCAATAATGGGTTAGATAGAGCACAACACTCTCTTTGTCTTTTTATTCAACAATATTTTACTGCATGATATCGATACAACTTATATGACGTTTTTTGACAGAACGTTGTGTGTTATTAGTTGCTTTTTCACCCATTCTCCAAGACCACCATCTTGGAGGCCGGATGATGTGGCGGACGGTATTCTGTTCCCTTTCGAAGCCAGACGGTCTGGGTGGGGCTTCGCTGTCATCTGCACTTTGTGGCTTCTGCCACGCTTCTGACATGGACACTAGAGGTAAAACACTGGCCCAGCAGCGGCTGACACCATAAGGGGATAAAATCTAGACAGTCAGAAGACCACTTCATAATCCTATTTTTCATGATCTGGGTATGTTTGAGTACAGTTGTGGTCGTGTATTCAAAGCTTTAAAATGCACCGGTCATCAAAAAACAACTTTCGCAAGCTGGCCAAAGCCACTGTTCCCTGATGTGCATTTGCATATGTGTAAGAACGACACGGTTAATCGTGATGCACGTTCACCGTCACGTAACACGGCTCATCTAACTCGTGCCTGATGATATAGATATCCACGCACTGACCATGACATATGTTTCATAAATTAATAACACTCGGCGAATGACCACCATTCGTAAGAAATAATTATAATTTGAATGCTGAATTGAAATATCGTGTACAATTTTAAGCAGTTGTCCTGCGTCCTCGGCTCTCAGGTAGTATACCAGCTCCCAGGCATAATAACACCACCGACCACTAACTAGCCGTTGAGCAGCACGGTGCAAAACACCGCACGCCCTCTTTACACACTCAGTGCGTGTCAGTATTTACACGGCCCGGTGTATCTGCAGAGCCGGTGCTCCGCAACACACTCCGTGTGTGTCAGTATTTACACGGCCCGGTGTATCTGCGGAGCCGGTGCTCTGCAACCATTCCGTGTTTGTCAGTATTTACACTGCCCGGTGTATCTGCAGAGCCGGAGCTTGCAGATCCATCGCGGGCTGCTGTGGTGCGTGTGGGTCAGACGGGAGGAACGCCTCTCTGACGTCACCGCGGCTCGCCAGGCCATCGATCGAGACTGAGCCCGGCGGCGGTCACGTGTCCCCTTCTTCAATGTTCACCTGACACGTGACCGGCCAGTGACAAACACCCATCTCCGATTGATCTGACGTGGTGTTTTGGAGAAGGGTTCGGCGGTGCTAGCCGTTCTCCATGTGTTTTCGATTGCGATTCGATTGTGATTCGATTCTCCAAAATATTGCACGATGCAACGATCCCTATCGCTTTGAGTTCGACAAGGAAAATGACATCGAGTACACCGTGCCGGAAGATGGTGGAGAGGAAGAAGTTAATTAGTTTCGGTCGAGTTGGCTGAAACAGCAGCAAAACATGTTGCAATGCGGTGACACGCATCAAGAGTAGGTATGGTTAACAGGAACACGCACACTGCACAATATGAGCTTGACAAACCACTACGCTGTTTTCTTATTTACCACTCAGAAAACGCAAATGTTTCAAGAATAGCATTTTACATTTTAAGCTACCAAGATAAGTATTGCATTTTATCGTCTAAAGTCAGAAAACTAAGTCAGCCAACTGGGACGAACTAAGATTGCAAACTCCGAGTTTTCGTGTGATTGAAACATCCGAAATTTGATCATGAACGCTGGAGTTGAATGCATACTAAGTTAAAATTGCATGATTGTGACCCGGTTTTGTTTGACAATATCTGCAATGCAGCTGCTGCACGACCAACTGCAGCGTCTGACCTGCCCAGCGCAAACGAGGGGAATCCGTGGTCCTGAAAATTGCATCTCTAATTTGAACACTCAGCCTATTTTAACATTACAGTCGGGCGAAAAGGAAGACAAGGTGACTGAAAAATCACGCAGAAGACGTCTCACCAAGGTGGACTTCGTCATCCTCAATCGCAGGGGGACGGCGGTGCAATTGATAAAAGAAGGAAACTTAACATGCTTATGATAGCATCGACGCGATGCACATAAAAGACAGCCATACACGATTACGTGCTCCGACGAGTCGATATCACATGTCTGCCAGAGGGATATAGTCTGGGCTCGGAGCCAGAGTACTACATAATAGAGATAAATCCCCGCCTTCCCCCCCCACTCCGTCCCCTCCCCCCCCCACCCCGTCCCTCCCTCCCCCACCCTGCTGTCAGCCAGACAGCACGGAGAGAAAACGCTACTAAATTGCGAACTGTTTGGATGATATTGGATGACATTGGATGATATTTTATGCATATGATTTTTATTTTGTTGTACTATTCAATGAGCTTAAACGAGATATTGAACGCATTTTAAGTAGAGATGCTGACAATTTTGTAATTGATTTAGTGACTACATGGAGGGGATTGTCTTTGCTGCGTGATGCGTCATTTCTGTAGGCACTCGCATCAGCTGACTTCACTCATCGAGCGCTCCGTCAGCTGGCGTGACGTCACGCATTCCAGCCGACAAACGTGCTAATGACATATCGAACGCGGCCCCTACCAGCGATGGCGTGAAGCAGGGGTGTAGTTTCCTATTCAGTTGAAGGGGCTTCAGCCCCCCTAACTTGGCTCAGCCCCTCCAACTTGGACGAGGAAGTGGGCCAAATCCGGGGAGAAATTTGTATTTGTGTGGGTTTTGATGGCACTTAAATTGATTTTTCCCGGTTCAGCCCCCAACTTGTCAAAAGGCACTATCGCGACTTAAAGAGACACTGCCACCTTCCCAGAAGTTCTCAAATGTACGCTGCTTGTGGTGCTTAAGATGAAGTAATTGCTGCCGAACACGATTATGCATTTGTTCCTCAAAACACATGGCTTCAATTTCATAAAAGTTACGTGTTAAATATTTGGCTGTTGAACGTCATATGAAATAATTTAGGGAATAAAGAAACCCTTCACCTGCCATAATAAGACTAGTGTAGGCAAATGTATGGCCAAAGCTAAATCAGTTGACTGTAAATCCCATTTAGTTAAGAGAGGACGATGTATCAGGGGGTATTCATTTGGGAGACTGGGATTGTTACAGATGTCAAAACCAAACTCGAATTTCTCTGTGATTCGACCTCAGTGGTTGTTTTAACTTATACCATACATAACTTCATTGCCAAGCACGCAAAATGGCTATCTCAACTCAATGTTAAGGTGGCAGTGTCCCTTTAAAGGCAACTGCTTGATGCACGAATATCTGTCGTCCTTGTGAAACTGTATGTTTCATTAATGGTAAAGTTGACAACACAAAGATACTAGAGAACATCAAAACACCAGTGACACAAATTACCGAAAACAAAATTGCCTGTCTCTCCGTGAACACATCTAAGTGATAGAACAGTATGTCCATACCTTTATGAACATTATGTGACATCCCTTTGATCCTGCTGCAGGCTCTACAGTCTGCATACCTCAGCTGATGTATAGAATTACCCATGACACCCGACACTGGCAATGCGCTGTCCGCCACATTCAGTCCCCATCGATCACGTCAACAAGACTGGACAGATATAGTGCCGGCCCGCACAGCCGCTGTCCGCGTCCGACGCCCACCAACGTCCACCTGCGGGCGAGAATACAGACGAGCTCTGTTAATTTTTGACCGACCGACCGCCGGGAGAACGACCGCGCGTCGACTACGTGCGAGCTGAAGGCGGGGAAAAGACAAACATAGGCGCTGGCGGGGGTCGATGGTGGTGGGGTCGACCACTGCTTTGGTTCAGGGTGTTTGTCATGTTACTGACTGGTTATATGCTGTCGGGTGGTCACAGCATTGTGCACTTATCATCAATGGCGGATCTATGGTTGGGAAAAATGGGCAATTGTCCTCAATCCCAGACCGCCTGAAATCGGTGCAAAGTTGACAGGTTTTCTTATGTAGAAGAAAACCCAAGCAGCTTTTACTAAGAAAAGTTTGCTTTAAATCAGCTATCGATTCATAAACAGGCAAAATTTGATTAGTTTTCAGAGTTGAGTGAGACTTTTGGGAGTTTTGCCCCCGACTCCCGTTATTGATCCGCCTTTGCTTATCATAGACAACGCTCTGACAGCTGCAGCTCTGTCAAAGGCAGAACAAAGCAAACAGGCAGGACACTTTAACTATTTCATATTCCAGAACTTCGCTGTGAATACCAGCGGCAGCGCAACATAGTGAAGAGTCTGCTCAGTCGTGCCCGTCGCTATTTCCTGTGTGACTCTCTTTTATCTGACAGACAGTCTTTTTGGAGCCGTCTAAAAAAAATCGCTGTTCAACCATCGCGGGGTCCCGCTTCGGGGGACGATGATGTCAGTGACCGAGCTGACGTATTCAATGTGGCAATTTTGCGTCCGCAGGTCACGATCGCCACGCGGGAGGTGTTGTGGCGCAACTAGCCCGGTTTTCCGGGCTCGCACGGACCGAGGCCTTCCCCGTGTGTGCTCTCGCACCCTCGCGACTGGCGCCCTGTAACGCCTGCCAGAACTTTCGATAGGCCATTAATCGTATGCGCTCGTCAAAAAGCAAGTCGGTATCGATGGCGTCCTCTCCATGCAGTGAAAAAGGTTTTGCTGTTATTGGACCCCATATTCTTAATATCGTCAACAAATCTATAACCACATGCACGTTACCTAATGCCTGGAAAATAGCTCGCGTTGTACCTGTTCACAAGTCTTGAGACCGATCCGATTTAAATAACTTCCGGCCCATGACCTATCTCTATATTGTCTGTTTTGTCTAAAATCACGGAAAAGGCTGTCTACATGCAACTCACGTCATACCTACAGGAAAACCATATATTGTCTCAATTTCAATGTGCTTACCGACCCTTTCATTCCACGGAAGACGCCCTGATCGACGCTGTGGAGTGGATCTCAAAGATTATCGACGCTGGTGAAATAGCGGCGATGACGACGCTCGACTTAAGCAAAGCTTTTGACAGCGTCGATCATGACGTTCTTCTGGATAAGCTAGAATGGTACGGGGTGTGCTTCCGCTGGTATTCCGGCCAGCCTATCTGCAATGACGAAACAGATGGTGGCAGGCGGATACAGACCGCTGATTCTCTCATTTGAGCCACAGCGTCGCCAGGGCTCCATAGTCGGACCCATCCTCTTCCTTATCTTCATAACGAATGTCTCATTTACTTTCCATGGCGCGAACTCTTCAATATCGGTGACACTCAACTCCTGGGACCACTCCCTTCAACGATGTCTTTTCAGCTTATCCCACCTGAAGAGGCCGGGTCAGGAGTTCTATCCTTCACCTTCACAATGGTTTAGTCGCACAGTCCTCAAATGAATCCTGACATGACCCATTACATCCGCTTTGGTACCAAATCCTTGCCATAAAACTACTCAAGTTTCCAGATCACCTTATCACGCTCACGCATCCCACCATGTCCTACAGTGAAGGTTCTGGGCATGGTTCTAGACCAAGGTCTGACATGGGAACCACATATATCGGCGGTGGTTCGTAAGTGCAACACAATCATTCTATCCCTCTACAAAATTCGCCACTATTTCACACCAAAACCAAAAGCCCTTGAGCTCCTTGTACAGTCTCTCTTGAAAGTATCTGTGCACTGCGGTGGGGGCACCACCCGGCCCAACCACGGTGTGTGGACAAGTTTTGAGAGTCACTGAGTGTCTGACCACCAGGGATCCGTGAAGCGCGAGGGAGCCGAGCGAGCCGTCAAGGAGGTTCTGAGAATCACATGCCTCGGGCTAGCAGCACGATTATCTACTGTGCTCAACAGAAGCTTGGGACCCCAACATTCCGGTGTGTGTGTTATCAAGGCGTCAGTTGGCATACACGAATTTCACGCAAATTAATTAATTAACGCAATTTACGCATTAATTATGGCATTGTTGGGTCGCGATTTTTGTATTATTCCTAACTCTCCTTGCTCTCTCGCGCTCTCTCACGCTTTTACTCTTTCACTCATTCACTCTCTATCTCACTCTCTCACTCTGCTCACTCTCCCATCTCTCACGTCTCTCAGTCTTTCACTCGACCTCGTCACTACTCACTCACTCAGCTCACTCACCTCACGTCACTCACTCACTCCCTCACCACTCACTCACTCACTCACTCACTCAGCACTCCTCTTCGCTCTCACTTAAGTCCAAACGCTCTCAGCTCTCACTCACTCAGTAACCTCTTGCCTCACTCAACTAAGTTAACTCTCGCTCTCACTCACTCACATCACTTCTCACTTCACTCACTCTCACCACATCTCACTCACTCTCACCATCTCCACTCACTACTCACTCACTCTCAACTCACTCTCACTCTCACATCACTCACTCATCACTCACTCACTCACTCACTCACGTCACTCACTCACTCACTCACTCACTCACTCACTCATCCTCACCTCTTGCACCCACTCACTCACTCTCGCACTCTCTGCGCTCTCCCGTACTCTCACACTCGCACTCTTGCACTCTCCATCACGTCACTCACTCACTCACTCACTCACTCCTCCACTTACTGACTCACTTCCACTCACTCTTTCACCTCTCGCACTAAATCCCCTCGCTCACTCACTTACTCATACCACTCTCCGCCTTATCTGTCACTGCACTCTCCGCACTTACTTCTCGCACTCACTCCTACACTCTTGTTTGTCACTCATACTCTCGCACTTTTCTTCGCTCACAATCAGCTCACTCACTCACTCACATCACTCACTCACTCACTCATCACTCATCACTCACTCCTCACTCACTCACCACTCACTCCTCGCTCTCAGTCCCAAACTTAAGTCTCACTCAATCGCCCACTGTCGCTTTTACTCACCCCTCTAAAATCGCACTCCAGTCACTCACTTCACTCCTTGTACTCTCTCTCTCTTCTGGCACTCACTCACCTCGCATCTCACTCGCACTCTCGCGCTCACTCTCACTGGTCGCTCTCGCTCTCGCTCCTCATCTCGCATCTCACGCTCATCTCACTCTTACTACTCCCTATCGCTCTCACTTACTCCGCACTCACTCACCCCACTTTCCGCACTCATGACTCGATTCGCTCTCACTCGCATCACTCTCGCCTCACGTCGCTACTCTCGGCTCTCACTCGCTCACTCGCTTCTCATCCACTCACTCTCGCACACTGATCTCGCTCTTCACTCGTCATCTCGCTCTCCACTCGCTCACGTCTCGCTCTCACTCACTCTCGCAGTCATTCACTACTTCGCCACTCAATGACGTCGATCTCGCTGCTCACTCGCTCACTCTCGCTCTCACTCATCACTCTAGCACACTTGATCGTCGCTTCGCTCGCATCGCTCACATCACTCACTCACTCACTCACTCACTCACGCACTAACTCACGCACGCACTCACCCACTCACTCACACACTCACTCACGCACGCACTCACTCACACAATAACTCACGCACTCACTCACTCTCTCACGCACGCACTCACGCACGCACTCACCCACCACACACTCACCCACTCACTCACGCACTGAACTCCACTCACGACGCACTCACTCACCTTACGCGCACGCACTCAATCACTCACTCACTCAACTCACTCACTCACCTCACTCACTCATCTTCACTCACTCCACTCTTTCACTCACTCACTCACTCAGCTCACTCACTCACTCACGTCAACTCACTCACATCACTTCACTCACTCCTCACGCACGGCCACTCACGCACGCACTCACTCACGCCTCACGCACTCACGCACTCATGCACCCCACCTCACGCATCAACCAACTCACGCACTCACGCAGCTCAACGCTCTCTCTCTCTCTCTTCCCTCTTCTCTCTTCTCGCTCTCTCCTCTCTCTCTCTCTCTCTCTCTCTCTCTCTCTCTCTCTCTCTCCTTCTCTCTCTCATCTCTCTCCTCTCTCTCTCTCTCTCTCTCTTCTATCTCTTCTCTCTCTCTCGTCTCTCTCTCTCTCTCATCTCTTCCTTCTCTCTCTTCTCTCTCTCTCTCTCTCGTCTCTCTCTCTCTTCTCCGCTCTCAGGCTCTCGCTCCGCTTTCGTGCGCTTAAAAGTGCGGTCTTATTCACCATCTCGCGCTGTGGCCCACGCCAACACGACAAGAGCTTTTCTAACGGCGAGTGCCAAGGCGGGCGCTGGTTGGGTCGGGAAGAGAGGGGAGGGTGACATGACCTTTTGACCGGTCGGAGCGCTTCCCCTGACGTGAATACATACCAGGGGCCCTCAAACTGGTTTGGGTAGTTGCTAGATCGCCGCAACCCATGCACAGATACTTTCAAGAAGACTGTACAGGTTCGACGTTTTTCCAAACCTACTGTACTGTCTGTCCCCGTTGGGGCGGGGCCGCCCAGTGCCATCTGTCACGGATTCAAAAATATGTTAACTTTGCGGCGAGACTTGTTTCCGGAGCGCGGCGCAGTGAGCATATCTCACCTGTCCTCAACTCACTAGGATGGTCGGGTGCAAGGGAGATGGTGCATCAGCGAGACTGCCTCAAAGTATTTAGAGCGTTGAATGAAGACGACTGCCCGCCACCCTCAGGCTCTCTTCTTCAGACGCCCCAGATATCCCAGGGGAAACGAGAGCTGGTCGCTGCGGGAGAACTGCAGCTTGGATAGGGTCGCCTGTCAGCCACGCAGAGAACCTTCTCATATAGAGCCGCGCGTGCGTGGAATTCCTTCCGGCTGACATCACTGAGGTGCAAAGTCGCGGGGAATTCCTGCGGCCATGGTGAACATCAATGACAAGATGTCCCCACTGTACCTATATACTATTGTGACCGTGACCGTTTTCTGTAAGGTGTATGTGTAATTACCGTTTTTCACGATGGCTTATTTTGCGCGAAATGTTTTAAAACATTTTAAAATGTTTTGAAATGTTTTAGTTGTAGCCGCTTTCACGATGGACGAATTTGCAAAAAGATGTTTTGACACTCGCCCTATGGCACCGTAGAACGAGGGTTAAAACATTTATCGCCAGTTTGTCCATCGTGAAGACGGCTACTACTGAAACATTTTAAAATTTAAAATGTTTTAAAACATTTCGCGCTAAATAAGCCATCGTGAAAACGGCTATTGTCTAAAATCATCACCTTTGTTCAGGATTCATAATACCCACCACGTGGACGAATTCTCAATAAACGAAAACGAATGGCTGAGGAGAAAATGATTGTGTCTTTATTCTAGTTAATTTGCAGGGTATCGCATTAAGTGGATATTTACTTGATGATTGGAGAGCTTCTACTCCATGCTTCTTTTGCGAGCATTATCCAATATTGCGATTTCCATTCATGCCAATCATGCAAAACTAGCAAGTTGTTGTCACCTTATAGACATCTGGTTACCTGGTAGACACATAAAGAAAGTGTTAACAAACCTATATACAGAGTCGCTCAGGTACACATTGCTGGTGTCTGCAAAGATATCAACTCTGCAATCATAGACCCATGCCTGTATTCCTCTGCAGATGCCAGATACCCGCCAGCGTCTCTTCTAGCCCAGTCCGCTGATACCAAACTTCGTTGTCTGTCGGCGTCGCAACGCCCACTTTTCTGCCGTCGCCACCAGCAGCGGTGGCGGCGGCCGAATAAATCTCTAACCACCGTGGCGTCTGATGGCTCACCGCTGCTAACGCTGTCTCCACGCCTGCTATGAGGCCTGCTCCAGACATAAAAAAGTTTCAAGCAGATGTGAATGTGACCATCTGTCTGTCCGTCGTCTGCGCTGTCGCGGACAGAATTTCTCCGGCCGAAGCCAAGGCGCCATCGTGAAATGTAACACCTCCCCGGGGACCGCCCGCCGCCACTGTCAGTCCAGTTTGGCACGTATACACTGGATTGCCAGTGACAGTGGCAAGTTCACACTGGTCTGGCAGGAGCACGTACACACTGGACTGACAGTGACAGCGGCACGTACACACTGGACTGACAGTGCAGTGGCACGTACACACTGGACTGACAGTGACAGTGGCACGTACAGACTGTACTGACAGTGACAGTGGCACGTACTCACTGTGCTGACAGTGACAGTGGCACGTACACACTGGTCTGACAGTGACAGCGGCACGTACACACTGGACTGACAGCGGCAGCGGCACGTACACACTGGACTGACAGTGACAGCGGCACGTACACACTGGACTGACAGTGACAGTGGCACGTACACTGGATGGACAGCGGCAGTGGCACGTACACACTGGACTGACAGTGGCACGTACACACTGGACTGTCAGTGACAGCGGTACGTACACACTGTACTGACAGTGACGTGGCCTACACACTGTACTACAGTGAACAGTGGCACGTACACACTGATTGACAGTGACAGTGGCAAGTTCACATCGGTCGTGGCTGGCAGTTAGCACCGTACACACTGGACTGGACATGACAGTACACAATGGACTGTGACAGTGGCAGCGGAAGTACACAATGGACTGAACAGTGCAAGTGGCACGTACACTGGACTGACAGTGACAGTGGCACGTACACACTGTACTGACAGTGACAGTGGCACGTACACACTGTACTAACAGTGACAGTGGCACGTACACTCTGGACTGACAGTGACAGTGGCAGGCCGATGGGCGTGGTGTAGTTCGTGGTCGGTGTGGCCTGCTACGGTGTTGGCTTCATATTGCTAGTACTTGCTTCTACCCACCTGTTCTGGATACGTGGCTAGAATTAGGTGTTCCAAGAGGGACATGCTATATTCATCCTTATACAGATGTAGTGTAGGCAGCGTGAGCTACACGAGCAATAAGAGAGCAGTATACATGCATAATGCAACTTTTATTTGCGCTTTGTTCTCAGACGTGAACTTTTCATTTATAACCGAAATGTATGATAGCTATTTATTTAATTAGTTAGTACTTAAGCGTGAATTTTCTCCCACAGTTAATTGATAAGATGAAACGCAATTTCATAATATATAACATTCTCTTTGTAGAATACAACTATTTATCAATTTGAATTGAACTTGCGTGATGAATTTGATTCATTAGCATCTTTTTCCGCAGCCTATAATTGCTTGAGTCGCACGAACCATTGCATATTTCTACATTAGTCGTTAAGCATGGCAGTTAATTGCAGGGATGAAATTTAAAGTCCCAAAAATAGCACAAGGACACTGCTAATAATTTTCAACAAATTCAGTTGCTGACTTGACAAGATTCTTTAATGGCTGTTAAGTGAAGAGAATACAAAACTTAGCTCCGCTTTGGTAGAAAGTAGAAATCGTCGCGCTCACTCATCCAAACAACACTGTCATATCAAAGGGACGTTCAGTTAATAACAGCCATAGGCACCGCCTTTTCCTCGAAGCCGGCGCTGCCGATCTCTGATAGATATCGCTCCTGCCCTTCTCTCTTCTCCGTCAGACCACTGAACTCTGGGAACTGGAGCGTCGACTGGTAACAGACAGCATCGCTTCACCGCTCCCTGCCACAGCGCAGACACTCCTCTCTGTATCTGTATTTCTCCCCAGGAGAATAAATGTATCGGAGGCCGGCTGATGGCCCATATCGTCCTTCCTTCCGGGAGAGGAAGTACCTCTTATCTTCTCTCTCTCTCTCATCTCTCTCTCGAGTCTCTATCTCTCTTGCTCTCTCTCTCCATCTCTCTCCTCCTCTCTCCTCGTCTCTCTCTCTTCTCCTTCCTCTTCTCTCTCTATTCTCTCTCTCTCTCTCTCTCCTCTCTCTCTCTCTCTCTGTCTCTCTCTTCTCTCTCTTCTCTCTCTCTCTCTCTCTCTCTCTCTCTCTCTCTCTCTCTCTTTCTCTCTCTTTCACTCTCTTTCACTTCCCTCCTCTCACCAGAAAGAGAGACCTTCTCCTACGCCTCGATTCTTCGCTGCAGGAAACTAGGTGGTCGACTGGTGATCCCGTCTCTTACCTTCCTAGTAAGGAAGTGACCCCTCTCACTTGTCCGACAGCGGAAGCTACCCATTCCCTCGCCTTCCTGCGAGCGAGCTCGGAGAAGTGGCTGGTGAGAATTGGCCGCCATTTGTCGGTCAACACCCTATATCCATCCTCCGCCCGCCACCGGCCATCCGGCCTTAGAATGGTGGCCGGTATTGGCTGCGGTCATTCGGTGAGGTGGATGTCGGGAAAGCCACTCGGGCGCTGAGGTCAAGATGCTAATAACGTGATATCGACAGCAAGCGTTGGCAGTTGTCGATAACATCACGCCGGTGGACACTGTACGGTCCATTGAGGGTGCTATTAGTGCAGCGATAGAATCCTTCGATCAAGGGTGCAGCGATATACCTAGCACTGCGTCCTGTGATACTCGAATCGCCTGTGGTGGTGGCATGCCCCGAGGTCCGGGAAGGTCATACGAGGTCAGACACAGCCGCGACCACGCCTCCTGCAGCCACGCCGGGGGCCGCTTCCAGGGCGACGGCGGCGGCGGTGGCGGCGGTGGCGGCGGTGGCGGCGGGTTTCCAGACAGACCATCGATCGCCGGTCCGCGCCGCCGCCGCTGGCGCGGGGCGGGGGCGGCGGGCGTCGGGCGGCGCCGGGCGGCGCCGGGCGGTGGGGCAGCAGTCGGCTCGGCTGAGTGCCGGCAGTGCGGCTGGTGATGGCGGCGCCTACTGGGGACGGCGGGGGCTCGCCCCTCTCGGGCTGCTACCTTCTGCTGGTCCTCAGCGAGCCGCACCGCGCCGATCACCGGCCGCTTATCCTGCAGAGAGTCGTCAAAGGTAGGTCCAGAGACGAGACCGGGGTGCTGAGGGACGTATCCTGCAGAGGGTCGTCAAAGGTAGGTCCAGAGACGAGACCGGGGTGCTGAGAGACGTATCCTGCAGAGGGTCGTCAAAGGTAGGTCCAGGAACGAGACCGGGGTGCTGAGGGACGATCTGCGGCGTATGGGCACAGAGAGACGCTTCTGGAAAGAATTGGTGTAGTGGACGGCTTGGTATTGTTTGCTTTTAAGGGTTTTGTTGGCTGAAACTCACGTTCTGTTTACACGTCTCTTTGAAGTTTCGTGTTGATTCATTCAGTTTCAAAGACAGTTATCTATGGCTATGCCGCTGCCTTCAATGGGGCGGATGTATTTGCTTCTTGTTTTAATCGGGAAGAAAAACTGGTTTCGATGTCATTGATATTAACTTGAAAAGAACATATTCAGCTTGAGCAGGTTCTGGGGATATATCCGCTGTGGATCTATTGTATTTTTTTTCACGCGCATTTTTCAGGAACAGGAGAAAAGCACTAGCGTATATTATGTAGTGCAAACGGGACGACAGGTATCTAAAATCACAGCCATTCAGAATCAACAAACGCTTACATATTTCAAAAGGGAGAAAAAACGCCGGTATGAACGAAGCATCGTGACTTGACAGACAAACGATCTTCCACCAGCCGTTAGCGCCTACACGTTGGATGCATTCCAGGACACCCTGTGGTCCACAGCCGTGGCTATTCAGGTGGTGGGGTGAAAGGGGGGGGGGGGGTACTTGGTAACACGATGTGGGTCTGATGACAGCATGTCACTACCTACGCCGTGGGCTATAGACTGACCACACCCTGTGTCGGCACCCTGGCTAGATATTGCTGACGCCGACAAATATTCCCGGGAGAACCAGAGAACGCCCTGATTGCCTCCTTATGCGGCTTTTTGTGAAGTCAGTTTAAGATGGATGGTATGGAAAGGAAATGTTACATTCCATGTTTATTTGAATGATCGTGCGTATATTGCAGCCGGGATTGAAATCAGCTTCGGGGTTTAAAAATAAACTTGGCATCCCGCTAACGAAATGGATTTTCGTTAATCGATGGTCTGCAGTAAATCGTTAAGTACATTTTCCGCAGACCAGCTTTCGTGGATGCAAGAAAAGGAACCCTATTCTGCCCGCGTAAGTCTTCTTTTGTCCAGTGCCGGGAGCCGCTGTTGCCAGCTGGAATTTCATTGATTTACGTCATTGGACCACGCCCATTGCGGTGCGCTGACACTCGTATTGCAAACAATCTCGGTCCTGTGTCTTGCAAAGCTACCTCAGAATCATTTCAACCCAGAGCTGTCAATTTAATTCATCTCCAGATTGCAGAGAATATGATACGTCTGAGGTATTTATTTTCTGTTGTGGTCACAGATGCCACGCCCATCACAGAAAGCGTCACCGGCAGTCCAAAGGCCGGGGCCAGCCTTGTACAAATAGAGCGGCTGTTACAACAGACTCCGTGCTTATGTCATTTTGTCGAGCTTGCTTTCATTAGAATCATGACCACGCATTGTAAAATAGGCGTCAGTGCTTGTCGGTGGCTGCTGATTGGTTATTGCTTATTTGCAGTACCGAAAAGAGCTCCGCAGCATGAACGAATTCAATTCCAACAATTTCTTATTTAACTATGTGCTTTGTAGATTTAAAGTAAATGTTAAAACCATGATTGTTCACTGCACAGTGTAACGCTTATATATCCAACAGCTGTTTAATCACGGCACCTCTGGAGTTAGCAAAGTTTGTCGTTCTAGAAATCTCGTCATGGTCTACCGACAATATTGTTAGTCCGATGGGACAATCTCATTTCAGGAGAGAAGACATTGTGTCATCAACCTTCAGTTCTTTTTGATATCCCAGCAAAAGACAAACTCTTGAATCAAACTAAGATCAAACTAATCCCAGACGGAATGTTTTATCGCAGAAGGCATATTTTTCAGTCAAATATAGCTACAGCGAATAAGTTATAAATTAAGGCAGAAAGGAAGAGAGGGGAGATGGTATGGGAGAGAGAAAAGGTTGAGAGAAGACATAATGTTGGTCTACAAATAGAGAGATAATGACGCATCACAAGAAACGCTAGCACAATCCAGTGGGTTATCATTAGTCTCACAATTCATCTAACTTACAATTTAAAGAGCCTCTGGCTGTGTAAATTTAATAAATATCGTTTCCCGTCACACTCCGGGAACTATCATCTGATTGGCCGGCTGCCGCTCTCCCGCCCGATTGGCCACCCCGGCTCTCTGATTGGTTGGCCGGCTGACACGTGACCGGTCACACTGCCCGACTGGCCGGCCTGACTCTCTGGTTGGCTGGCCGGCTGACACGTGACCGGTCACACTGCCCGACTGGCCGGCCCGACTCTCTCGTTCTGCGCGACGCAAGCCCGACGTGGGCAGATCGTTGCATAGGGGCTATGGAGCTTGCGTTGACAGAGCGATCAGGGCCTCTGATACGTGGCCGGCTGACACGTGACCGGTCACACTGCCCGACTGGCCGGCCGGACTTTCTGATTGGCTGGCTGGACGACTGACATGTCACGTGAACGGTCTGACCGGACAGCGGGTGGCCGGGGTCATGGCACGGTGCCGCTAGTGCTGAACGCGTTCAGACTCGGAAGTGTTTCGTCCATTAGCTAGATTGTGGGATGGTGATTGCTTCTGTAAGTTTATACTGCATGAGATACCAAAGGACATAAGCAGGAAATTAACATGAGCTATGCTTAGAAATATCGTAGTGGGACCCAGGGCACCTAATTTTACATGATTCTAGGGAGTCGGGATGAACTTGTTTCTGGGTTCCGAGTTACCTTCAGAAAAACACAATAGTAATGGGTTAGGTAACGGGTCAATGGATCGATGGGTTTGGCTTAAGTAAAACCGACATTGTTTTGTATTCGAAGAACCGCAGCTGCAATGGAAAACCTGTATAACATCCTGTATAAACCTGTATAACATCCTGTATAAACCTGTATAACATCGGCGTGATTTCTATCCATATCAGGTTATTTTCATGATAGATCGCAAGCGTTGATGCGATTTGCATAACTACGCCTGCAATCTTGCACGCACTTGCTTTAAGTCGGACACCTTAGTTTCAAGTTATTAAAGTTCGCCAAAAGCATTCCTATATCTTTACATCCAAAACATCTCTTCAGCCGTTTTCTAACCTACAAACCATGAGCCGCTACCTTAACCGTGACTGGCTCCGTCTTTGCGTGCAATCTCCTCCCTCATAAAACCAACCTCGGCTTTGAAGCACCACTATGCCCAGGAAGTAGAACCCGGCACAGCTTTTACGTCGGCAACGGCTCAACTTCGCCTCCGTTATAAACTCTACTAAGCGTCTGGGGGTTCCACCGCATAACTACTGGCTGTATATAATCACAGCAGTATAACCCGGGACAGGCTAGATGTTCATGGCGCTAAAAGTAGAGCAGTGGCGCATGGAAAGAAGATTTCCTGCGGCAGCACAGGAAAAGACGAGCAAAACTCATGTCAGAAATCCTCCCTCTAGACAGTACCAGAGAATGGTCGACTCGTTCACCCTTTAACCCGTTAACGTACTGATTATTTCAGTAAATCACCGAATCTGCTAACTCTTTGAACCGTTATCCAAGTGACTAACCCGTTGAGCCGTTGAACCGCTAAACCCGTTTTCCTTTAGACGGCCACACCCGTCGGTCAGTGTGTCAAAGGGTGTTATCTTGATCCCTGCAGACGGCGTCTGCCGGTCAGTGACGGTGGCTGTTGTCGGGTCCTCTGCGGTCCAGTGACGCGTGGCTGTTTGTCGGGCCCTCTTGCCGGTCAGAGAGGTGGCTGGCTGTCGGCCCTCTGCCGGTCAGAGACCGGTGGGCTGTTGTCAGCCTCTGCCGGTCAGTGAGCAATGGCTTGTTGTCCGGCCCTCTCCGCAGTGACGGTTGGCTGTTGTCGGGCCCTCTGCCGGTTCAGAGAACGGTGGCTGTTGTCGGCCCTCTGCCGGTCAGAGACGGTGGCTGTTGTCGGCCCTCTGCCTGGTCAGAGACGGTGGCTGTTGTCGGCCCTCCCGAGCCTCATCCACTCTCCCCTGTCCAGCGGACAGGGGAGCGTCCATCGGCAGAGGAGCCACGGAGGCTGTTGTTCTGCCTGTGGGCTGATCTGTCCGGGTCCGGCCCCGAGAGGAAATCAGCTGATGGGAGGACTGGTATCAGCTGATGAGGAGGACTGCAGTATTAGCTGATAGGGAGGGCTGATGTCAGTTGATGAGAATGACTGATGTCAGCTGATGGGGAGGGCTGATATCAGCTGATGGGCAAAACTAATATCAGCTGGTGGGAAGGACTGATATTAGCTGACGAGGAGGACTGAAGCCAGCTGATCGGGAGAGCTGATGTCTGCTGATAGGGTGGACTGATATCAGCTGATGGGAAGGGATAATGTCAGCTGATGGGAAGGACTAGCCAGTTGGAATGCAGTCAGCTGGGCGGTTCCGGTCTCCTGGGGTTCGTGGCGTGTCGCCGCCGTCGCCACCGTCGCCGCCGCCGCCGCCGCCGCTGCTGACTGGACGGCGAGTGATCAATAACACTGACCCTGCAGTAGCCTGGAAGCGGCAGCTTGCTGCAGCTGCTGTAAGCGGCAGGCGGCGGCACGTGCCACGCTCTCTGCTGGAACACGAAGGCTGTCACAGTCTTCTCCTATCACCTCTGTGCGAATATGCTCCGCGCTCCAAAATGAGATGATATATTTTTATATAACCATATATTTCTTAAGCAGGATTCTACGGTCTTGCCCCTTTTGTTATTGTAATGAGCTAGTTGTTGTATTGTAGAGCCTGCCCAGCTAAAGGGAGCAGCTAAATGGATTAAATGCATTTAGCTCCCAAGTTAAAATATACATGGTACATTAATAAAATGAAATTGAGCGAAAATTCAGATGCCAGCAGGATCAGCAAAGCAACTTTTTTATTGCAAAGCAGACTGACGCCGGATAATGCGTTGCACGTTAAGTAATTTCCCTGGTTAGCATGATACTCAGACGGGTTGCTCCAAGTCTTTAATTATCCTACACTACCTACCACTCTTCTCAACGGTTCTTACCCCACTTCTACGCTCGGCAAACAACTTAATGTGTTGCTGCTTCTGCCAAGTAGCTTCAGTAGTTCACTGTCAGCCTTTGGAAACGTGCACCTGCTTTTGCAATGCAACCTCCACCCCAGACCAAAGATTGCAAAGTCCAACCTCCACACCAGACCAAAGATTACAAAGTTCAACCAAGAACTAGCGTGCCATATGTCTGAATACGCTGGGTTCTGAACGGACGTGTGCATTAAATGATAACAGGAACATCCAATCGCACGAATATTTAACGTCACAATACTATACACAGTCCTTCGCTAGACAGTCTTTCCGGATGCATATTTACTTGCATCGATTGGTGTGAATGACAGACTGGAAGCACTAGCTTTCCAGAAGTCCGTGACAAATATTTAATCACGCGGGATCTGTACAATAAATATAGATATTTGCCCTATTCCTCAACATCCATCAAATTTGGCTCACATGACACATAGGTTACTTAAATTATTGAAAGATCAGACACCCAGCAAATGATACATGTTGTAAACTTATCCACCCTTGAACTTTTGACTGTTCTGCGTACTTCCCTTGACCATTCCACCTGCAAAGCTATCGTGTCCTTGCTATATAAATTTAAGCCGATAATCATAACATAATGTTTTATATAAAGAGTATTTACCAACTACCAAGCTCTGAAAGATTGCAATACCACTGAAATGATAAACTTTGAGTCTCCAGACTTGTATATAAATAATTACCAGCAAGGGGCGTAATTGGGATGAAACAAGCGAGCGTAAAAGGGGAAAATGTAACAAATCACAGAACCCAACTATATATAGTATATATATATATATATAATATATATATAATATATATATATATTATATATATATATATATATTATATAATATATATTATTAGTGGTCTGTGGTAATATATATATTCATTGCCCGGGGCTGGGAAATTTAAATGATCTCAACCGAGTTTTTTTATCGAAAGTACCGAGGACCGGTAGGTTCCGAGGTACTTTCCGATTAAAACAAAAAACGAGGTGAGATTATTAAAATTGCCCAGCCCAAGGGTAGGAAGGTATTTCCCATACATGCTTGGGCGGCTTTGGCACCAAAAGCAAATCCAATGGTCTGAACCAGAACGTTCAAACTCAAACTTTAATCTGTTAAAAGTTTACTATAGAAAAGATGCGGAGGAATGACAAATCTTGAAAACCGTGATGAAGAAGTCACTTGAAGAGATAGGTGCAACTAAGAACAAAGAGACAAGAAAAAGACAGCCTACTGGATTCCCAAAAAGCTTCGGAAGAGAATGCGCCAAAAATTGGGATTAGAAGACAGACTACATGGGATTTGGAACCCCGAAGAACAGGTGCCTACGTTTACGCAGGTTTTTGGCAATAGGTGATATGTAATAATAAATAGGTGCATTCCTTGTAATAGGTGCATCTTGTAATAAGGTGGGCAGTCTTGTTAATAGATTGCATAGTGTAAATAGGTGATACGTTCTTGTAAATAGGTGCATACGTCCTTGTTGGTGTGTTTTGTGTTATTAGAAACATGAAATAATTTCACGATTCAAAGTTTTTGTATCAGCGGTGGGTAAACAAGCATAGTGAAGGAAACAGATCATCTATAAACAAGAAGGAAGCTTACCGCCATAATCTCTCTTACGCGTCATCGTATGACGTCATACCTACGTCATAGATTTAGCAAGAGGGCGGGCCAACCTAGCAACCGGGCGGGACAACATGTTATACCAACACCTCTGAAAATTTATTTAAACACTATTTCCTCTCATACTCCCAAAAGTGTGGTATAATGCACGTGCTATTTAAATGCCATTGGCTTTTCCCCATTTAGAGCGTGCAATGCTGCATGTAAATGGGAAAATACAAATTTCAACTCGATCGGGCGCAAGTAGTTTCTGAGATACCAAAAGAGTGCGAATGTACGCGCGAGCAGAGACACCGCAACCCTGACTTGTGCGATGGCGGCGGCAGAGGGGTCCCTAACTACACACAAAATTTGCACACAATCTGCCTAGCCGTTGAGGAGATTTTGTGATAAAACGCGTTTATACACCCTTCACGCGGCACGCGCCACGCACAGTGGAAGTCACCCATGTGAGTCGGCACTGGTCTCAAACAGGGTTGGTTGAATGGGGCTGCTCAGTGCTCAGCAAAGAAGCCCGATTTTCAATCGGACGTGCGGTTGCAGATATATTATCTTCTCAAAAGCGTCGCCACGGGCCGGGTCGGGTCGGGCCGCTCATATTCCTTTGTATCATAGAAGGACTAGCAAGCGCTTCGCGGTCGCTCGTAATAATAAGCACCAGGAAGGTGCTGTAGTTGCGATGAACGGGCGAGATTGAAGGAAACGTCTGGTGAATTTCAACACGGTCGGGCAAGTAGCTTCTGAAATACAAAAGACAGTGCGCACGTGCTCACGTGCAGAGGCACCCCACCTCTGACTTGTGGAAAGGCGGCAGTTGTGGGGTCCCTAACCACGCACCAAATGTTCAACACATTCGGCTCAGCCGTCCCTGAGATATATAATAGGGGTGTGCACGTGCAGAGGCACTGCACCCCTGACTTGTGGGAAATCGGCGGCTGAGTTGTCCCTATCCACACACCAAGTTTGAACACAATCGGCTCAGCCGTCCCTGAGATATATAAAAAGGGTGTGAACGTGCGCACGTGCAGAAGTACTGCACCCCTGACTTGTGGGAAATCAGCGGCTCAGGAGTCTCTAACCACACACCGAACTCAGACACAATCGGCCCTGCCGCTGTGAAGTTTTTGCAGCAAAACACTTTGCAGATTGCAACATCCCTTACGCGGAGCGCGCCAAGTGCAGTAGTAGTCACACACATGAGTCGGCTCTGGTCTCAAACAGGGTGTGATGAATGGGGCTATTCAGCAAAGAAGTCCGCTTGTCAATCGGACGTGCGGTTGCGGAGGTATGAACTTTTCAAAAGCGTCGTCACGGGCCGGGTTGGGCCGGGTTGGGCCGCTCATATTCAGATTTGTCCTATATAACTACGGGAGTAATAGCACAGAAGCACATCAGACATAAATCAAGTCACATATTTTCAGTCACAACAACAAAGCAACATCCACATTTCATGTTGATTGATCGTTTGTTGCGTGGTTTGTTGATTGGTTTACTGATGAACAACGATCCACAGTCTTTTCCCAACACTGTTCTTTATGTTTAAGTCCGAAAGTGGTAAAAAGGAAGGCAATTGTTGTTTATCTAATAATTCTAGTTGTTTGAAACTTATTTGGAAACAATTTCTTTTGCCCGAGTGATTTCTGATTTGCCCAGTGACTAAGCAATAAACGCGAAACGTCGGGTACTTATTCGTTTTTTAGCTTAAAATAAGTTTAAGCACATTAATTATTATATTAAGATAAAGTTTTCCTTTCACATTAGTCATATAAACATTAATAACTGTTCGTAATGCACTGCAGTAGACAGTCCGATTACCTAATATGTCATTACGCATCACGCGAGTCAGCCTCACAAGCACGGAACTTCTATCGAGCTCAATCTGTTATCGTCATGCTGGAGCAATTACCTGGTCGGACAGATTTAACCAGTCGACCAAAATAGCTCTGCTCAAGTTATTTTATGTCACTGATTATGCTCCAGATAATGGCTACTTCGCCTCGTAACAGGTGATTTGCCCCATAACAGGTGATTTGCCGCCATCTCGTTCATCGAACGAGCTGGCGACACCAGCTCTTTCCATCCATAGCTGGCTGCATTTCTGGAGTGAAGACGAAAACGGAATAGTCTGNTGCAGTATGACCTACCTGGGCCATTAAATGACCTTGACCGGAGGTCAAATTTGAACTTGACCCAATCCGACCATCGTGATTGTGGGCTCGAAGCGTCTTGACGAAACAAACAGAATAACGTTGGTACTATTATCCCATCTTCATTAGTTAAGTTATCCATGAAAACTTTCTGGAAGAAAACGCCAGCGTGAGCCTTGGTGACCTCTGGAGCCTAAACTATTGACATCAGTTAAAATTTGAGGGCACCGAAGCCGACTTTATTTTTTAAGAGTTTATTTTTTTTGCTCCTAGCTATCATAGTTTCCGAGATATTTGGAGTTTTCTGGAGCAAAGTTCTAACATTGAAAATGCTGTCATTTGATAACCTCTGGTGACCTCAACTCAATATTGACCTAAGCCCACCCCACAAAAAATACCGAAATGGCTCAGATTGATCTTGTTGAGAGCTTTCAACACCTTTTTCGAGTCTTCCTAGCTCTTTTCGTTTTCGAGTTAGTGGGTCGTTTTGACCCCCCCCCCCCATCGAGGCAAAGTTGTTTTAGAGGCCCGCCCGGGCGTGGGTCAATGATCGGAGTCGATCCCGGAGTCGGAGTCGGAGTCAACTCCGGAGGGTCGGAGTCGGAGTCGGAGTCACCTGGTGACTGATCGACTCCGCAGCCCTGGTGGTAACATATCCATACAGTGTTAATTCCAGTCATAATGCCACTCAAACTGGTTACGAGCGAGCGCGAAACGCGAGTGAGTCTTCATCAGATACATAATTTTTATCACATATTAGCGGATGACCCGACCCCGTCCGGCCCGACCCGGCCTGGCCTGGCCCGATCGTAACGCTTTTCAGAAGCTTCTATCTTAGAAATCCCACATCCGAATGACAAGCGGTCTTCGGCATCTGATGGCCTCATTCAATAAATTGTGTTATTTATCTGAGTTTTGTCCCCAAGGGGTGCTAACTGCACCCGTAGGGCCCTAGGGGAAGGGTGTAAAACTACAAAAAATATTGTGTTGATAAATTTTCAACCATTAAATCAAGTTGACACTCGTCGTTTGAAACTGGTGGAAAGGGGAGGGACAAGTGCTTGGATAGTTGGAATATTGCGATCAGGCCCAAGACAAGGTCGGAATCTGGATCCGCTTATCTGTGTTGTGTGTGTTTGTTTTTAGGGGGGGGCAAATTCATTATTTCCAAAAAAGTTGTCGAGCGGGGGTAAAGACACATCAGGCCGTTAGCTAACAGTTGTTGACCGGGGCGTATCAGGACCGTCAGCCGTTAGCTAACAGTTTGTGACCGGGGGGGGGGGGCCGTATCAGACGTCAGCGCGTCAGCTAACAGTTGTTGACGGGGGGGTATCAGACCGTCAGCCCGTTAGCTAAACAGTTGTTGACCGGGGGGGTATCAGAACCGTCAGCCGTTAGCTAACAGTTGTTGACCGGGGGGGGTATCGACCCGTCAGCCGTCAAGCTAACAGTTGTTGGCCGGGGGGGGGGGGGTAATCAGACGTCACCGTTAGCTAACAGTTGTTGACATCGGATTGTGTGCGGGGTAATCAGCAACCGTCGAAGCCGTTAAGCTAACAGTTGTTTGACTCGGGGGCGTATCAGACGTCAGCCCGTAGCTAACAGTTGTTGGACCGGGGGGGTATCAGACTGTCAGTCCTTAGCTAACAGTTGTTGACCCCGGGGGGGGGGGTATCAGACCCGTCAGCCGTTAGCTAACAGTTGTTGACCGGGGGGGGGTATCAGAGACCGTCAGCCGTTAGTTTACCAGTTTTGCACAGCGGGGGGGGGATCAAAAGACCCGTCAGCCGTTAGCTAACAGTTGTTGACGTCCGGGGGGGGGGGGGGCGTATCAGACCGTCAGCGATAAATTGTTGACCGGGGTGATAAGAACCTCACGTCTTGGGGGCAGGGGCGTCGTCGCTAATATAAAGTTAATAATTCTAGCTGAAATGACGAAGAAAATACCCACATTTGTACGCCTGTATATTTTGGTAATGCCTTTGCAGCATTTCAATGTGAATGTTCATGTTATAGTAGCAGACTGATGTATATGTAGAACACAATGATTAATAGCCGTTTTCACGATGGGTTATTTTGCGCGAAATGTTTTAAAACATTTTAAAATGTTTTAAAATGTTTAATTAGTAGCCGCTTTCACAATGGACTAATTGTCGAAAAAATATTTTAACTCTCGCCCCACTGTCCCATACGGCGAGGGTTAAAACATTTCTCGCAAATTAGCCCATCGTGAAGACGGCTACCACTGAAACATTTTAAAACCTTTTAAAATGTTTTAAAACATTTCGCGCAAAATAAGACATCGTGAAAACGGATATTATCACCTTTTCCTCGAAGAAAGTAAATAGTCAATCTAAAATATATTGGGTGAATTTTCAGCCACAGGCCATTCTCAAACCATTACACATTGACAATCAAATATTCAGCCGCCATCTAACCAAATATCGGCCAAACTGCCAAATATTTAGCTGAACAACGTTTCTAGAAGGCTGATTGTTGATTCAACTTTTGTTTTGCAACGATTCGATCACGATTTATTTTAAGAAATGAATGCATCATTTACCGTTTGATTCATTGATTAAAAATGGGAAATGATTCTTTCCGATAAAAAAAAATCAGAACATATTTTGATCAATTCACGTTTGATTCAATATTTCAACCAAATTGAACAATTTTTTGATTCAATCAGCTTTGTCTCTATGCGGAGTTTGGTTCAATCACGATTCATGAATCAAAAGATCCGGTGATGAGTTGAATACTTTTTTATTCAAGAGATTTTGATGTACCGATTCTATTTTGATTCAATCAGAGTCGAATCAATGCAGTCGGCATAGAAGGTACTTGTTTGTTTTTTCCTAGCGCCGCCAGGCAGCGCGAAATTTGTACGGGTTTTCCTGATAAAACCCAGACATATAGGCTGTAGGAATTGTAGAAGATAAGAAGCTAAACATGCTGTTCATTCAATTCAGCGTTAGCGATGAACCCAAAAGCAGATGACGATGCTTGATATGACCGTGGCTACCGATGTAACTTTTTATTTATTTTATTTCGAAGCGCCGTGAAATTGGTAATTTTAAGGTCGTGAAAACAATGTTTTATATGGAACCAACCGTTAAGTGAAGCAAGCCTCAGTAAAACCATTTTCCTGGTTGTACATCTCGGTAGGAGAAATATTGAAAATGAAGAAAGTTTTTGCATATGCATTAGCCTTGGATATCAAATCCAGATGGCCGGTGACGGTGTCGGTCAGCGTTCAATAGTGGTGCATTATCATATGTACTATTGAGCGCTGACCGCCACCACCACCACCGGTGGCATAACAAATAATAGTTGCATACATATTACATATAATGTACCGATCTGTAACAAACGACTGGTAACAGTGAAAATAGTTTGAAAGCAGCAAGAGGCAGTTCAGTCAGAACGACTTTTCCGAGCATTAATGGTTCCTGTGGATCTGGAGGAGCCTGGGGGAGATGGCTTGGGGAGATGGTCCTGGCCTGCAGTCCCCATGGGACCAGGTGTCTGCATACGACCAAAAACGTTTTCGAGGTGAGGTCATCACGTGACCTAGTCTGGTGACCTGACCTGAGATAACCTGAGGTCCAAGAATCGTACGTAATGTGGGCAGTTCATTTTCGAACAGGTATGCAAAAAACGGCGGTGCTGCGCGCCGCTGTTTTTCCGCTATCCTCGAAAAAACGGAGGGGTGGGCGGATTTCGCCCCCCCTTCCAGGGCGCGTGTTAACTCAGCATTGACTGGCGCTCCAGCCGACTGCCAATGAGGTGGAATATAATCCCCTACTTATCTTCCGAACTAATGATTACATTGATACGCAAAAGACTGAAATTGAAAGATTTTTAGGTATGAGACGCGTCTAAGGCATGTGCATTTGAAAAATAAGGTCACATGTCAGGTCACGGTCAGATTTAAGGTAAAAATCGAGGCATTTCATTGCATGGATCACATTTACATTTAAAGCTTCGCGGTGAGAACAAAGTGCTCGCCCAGGCATTTTATATATACCTATGCTGTATGAACGTCAAACGTGTTTTTTTGGGGGGTGGGGGTCATTTGCACGTATAGTTCGATTTAGTAGTGACAACCATTTTTACCACCTAACCTAATGTTAAGGTCGCTTAGTAAAGTTCATGTCAAGTCAAGTCATATGGGATCAAAATAGGTTCAAGAAGGTATCCAAAGACTTCGGAAAAATGTATCATACCATTTGCCTGCACAGGGGCTTAAAGCCGTTATATGTGCTCGCCAGTAGGTATTTTCAATGTGGCACTTGTGGGACTCCCCCAGTACATGTGATGTCAATAAATCGGAACACTGGTTGGACATCAGCCAGCTGGCTTAGTAATTGTATTGCTGGTGTTAGCCGCAGCTGTGGAGCCGGACCTTAGTGACGTCACGACATTGTGAACGCTGGCAGCACGGCAAACACGACATATAGGTTCTCAGCAGACATGATGCAGGGAATCGCGAATATCGGCCCCGAGATTCGATCCATAGGATTCCTTAACAAAATTGTCGATAGATTAATTGATATCCAAGAGGTCAAGGACAGTTTGTACAGGTGTAAAACATGATTCCAGAACTACCTTAATTTTGTTGTTGGAAAAATCAGCACCTGGTACATTACCAAAGTCCCTAATATCTGATCTTGTCTGTGAGAGATTGTAAGTCTTTTTGTCTTAAAGGTAAATACTATCCCTTATTGTGGGCGTCGAAAACGGGGGGGGGGACGCGTCCCTCCAGTTACAAAATTGGAGGAGGATGTCCCCCCCCAAGAAAGCTAACTTACTTGATATTTTTCCTTAATTCGTTCCAAAGGAAATGTAACTTAAATTATTATTAGGTCAAATTAGAGGTAGTTTTCAATCCTATATCTGTGAATTATTTCTTTGTACATAATAGTGATGTCATTTTCCAAAAATTGCCTGACCAAAACCAATCCAATACCGAACAGGAGGCATTTTGGTTGTCCAAATATTGACCGATTTTTGTTGAGGCCAAAAATGTCCAAGATTTGAACGATTTTTAAATAGCATACTTATTTATACTCACTGGCAAAATAGCTTAGTTAACATCATTATTCATAAAACGCATATGTACAGTTTCCAAAAAGACACTATAATTGTGAAAAAGGAACAAAATACATTTGCAAAGCAAAATAGTGGATGCTGCAAGCAAGACCAAAGACATTTACATTATTTTATTTTATTTCGAGCAAATTGTGTATCAATTTGCTGGATAGAAATATGAATGCGTTAAAAATGTGACAAAAAAGTGAATTGTTTACAGTTAAGCTGACCGAAAAGCGTCCAAAAATTTATAAGCCCAACCGACTGATTGCAAAATCGGTTACACAATCTTTTCGATAAAAATAAAAAATTGAAAATATAGCCTTTGCTCATGTTATGATGATAAAAATATGACGAAGAAAATATTAAATCAACAACAAAAAAACTATATTTCGCCTTGCGGCTTCTTCAGGGTTGATGAGCAAAGGCAAATATTTAATGAAATATGTAATGCAAACACATGAGCAAAGGCTATATTTTCCATTTTTTCTATACACAATGCTCATCACAGCCATCCAATATATATTTTCGATAACCAAAATTTTGGTAACCGATTGACACCACTAGTGCATAAATATGTGGGTACCTAATGAACCCGCGCCTCACCTGGGGGGAAATTTATCCCCCTTCCCGGAGATTCTCAATTTAAATTGCAATGACATTTGTGTAGTACGTTGGGGAATAATGACGTTTTAATGACGTCATGCCATGCCATTAATGATGGAAAAACGATAAATGTTGAAAAAATCGTAGGACATTGATAATAGATGCAAACTGATCATATCAAACGTCGGAAGCAAGGAAATAACATTCTTTGTAAGGAGGTTGCTCAAAATTATAAAAAAAAGGTTCTCTGATGTTGATTTGTAATCGAAACGCGTAAGAATAATTTTGGTCTTTCTTTTGAATAAAATAATATATTTTTTAGCACAAATTATCATTTTGAACAACCTCCTTACAATGAACAAGCTGCTAAACTGTCTCCAACTCTTATCAAATAACATTCTCTTCTAAATGCATATATCATTTTTTTTTTAACCAAAAATAGTTTTTTCGGACAAAATTTCACATCAATTCCAATTATAAAAAAACGGAATAAACCGAGTATGAACGATACCCATCAACCACATTTCTAAGCAGTATCTGTATTTTGACTGACTTATGACTACCTAAGCATAAGTAACTCATCATGTAATTATTTTAAGTTTCGTTTTTGGGTTTTAAGTGACCACTGATCTTAAGTGACCACCAGTTTAAGTTTAAGTGACCACTGACAAAAGACAAATAAATGCCACTACTGCGTTTCTGAGAATAAAACAACTGGTCAGGAAACATTCAAATCTATTTAGATAAATCGATTTAAATTTGTCACCTTATGTGACCTAACTTTGACCTTATTTGGGTTCACCTTGTTCAAATAGCTGACACTGTATAATTACAATTATAAAATAATTACCAAAAATATGTTGCATAACTTTCGTAGATATTTTGTGCATAGTGACCTTTTGTGACCTGACCAATTGACCTTGATCTTTGTTTACAGCTTTACATTTTCTTTTATGGGAGATGCATTATACATTTGGAGCACTTTGTGCGAAAGTAGTCGCAATATAAAACTTGGGATGGAAAGTATGCCCCCCCAACAAAGTCAAATACTTAAGTTTTGACATTTGATCTGACCCTGACTTTATCCTAATTCCGTCCTAGCGGCGGCAGAGGGCAGCATTATTGCCAGCCCCAGTAGTTTTTCGCATGTTGCTTCAAAACCGTTTAGCATAGCGTCTTGAAACTTTGTGACTTTTCTTAGAATCGAAAGACGCGTGTTGTGTTAAAATTTTGATAAATTTGTCCTAGCTAGCAGAGTTTAGGCACTCCAGGCACATGTTTTTGGGAGGTCGTTGCGAATGCGGTTGTACGGCGTATACTTCCTATTTTTAATAAATTTAGTCCGAATGTTTTGATGGGATGTATTCCCGAGATCAGGACCCACGCTAAGCTAAGCTTGTTGCGCAGGCCCTGGCCCCACCATCCGATCACGCAATTATCCAAGTCCACCAGCAGCCATCGGGTAGGAACCAGGGGGGGGCAGGGGGCACATTCCCCCCATTTTCAAATGTGAGGGCCAACCATATGTTTGCCCCCACACTTGTTATCCGTAGGGCCCCTGAGCTGAGAATGCACCCCCGAGATCAAGGAGGGCCCCTGAGTCTGAGATCAAGGAGGTCCTCTTGAGGTCGACAGAGGGCCCCTGAGTTCATGTCCGTCTGTCTGAGGGCCCTCTGTCGGTCTGTCTGAGAGGGCCTTCTGTCGGTGTGTCTAAGGGGGCCCTCTGTCGGTCTGTCTGAGGGGGTCCTCTGTCGTCTGTTTGAGGGGACCATCTGTCGGTCTGTCTGAGGGGCCCTCTGTCGGTCTGTCTGAGGGGGCCCTCTGCCGGTCTGTCTGAGGGGCCCTCTGTCGGTCTGTTTGAGGGTGCCTTCTGTCGGTCTGTCTGAGGGGGCCCTCTGTCGGTCTGTCTGAGGGTGTTCTCTGTCGGTCCGTCTGAGGGGGCCCTCTGTCGGTCTGTCTGAGGGGACCCTCTGTCGGTCTGTCTGAGGGGCCCTCTGTCGGTCTGTCTGAGGGG
>VOPJ01015906.1:0-14128 GCA_014673585.1 Semibalanus balanoides | reverse complement strand
CTCTGTCGGTCTGTCTGAGGGGGCCCTCTGTCGGTCTGTCTGAGAGGCCCTCTGTCGGTCTGTCTGAAGGGGCCCTCTGTCGGTCTGTCTGAGGGGGGCCCTCTGTCGGTCTGTCTGAGGGGGCCCACTGTCGTTCTGTCTAAGGGGGCCTTCTATAGGTTCTGTCTGAAGGGGGCCCTCTGTCGGTTCTGGCTCTGAGGGGGCCCTCTGTCGGTCGGCTTAAGGGGGCCCTTTGTTGGTCGGCTTAAGGGGGCCTCTGTCGGTCGGCTTGAGTGGGTCCCTCTGTCGGCATGATGGGGCCCTCTGTCGGTCGCTGAGGGGGCCCTGTGTCGGTCGGCTTGTAAGGAACCTCTGTGGTCGGACTTGAGGGGGACTGTGGTCGGTCGGCTGAGAGTCTCTGTCGGTCGGCTTGAGGGGGCCCTCTGTGGTCGTCTTGAGGGGCCTCTGTCGGTCTCGGAGGACCCTGTTTCGATCTCGGAGGACTGTTTCAACCATGGGCCCTCTGTCGGTTCCAGGGGGCTGAGTCTGAATAGTCTGATCTGAAGTTCGTTTGCAAGGTCTGAAGGGATCACGGACCGTTTCAACAAAGACGTTTGTCGGATCCAAGGGGCCCAAATTGCCCAAGGGGGGTCCCTAGGGACCCCCCTTGGCTACGCCTCTGCCTGTTATACGTGTAACATTGTATGTATGTGCAATGTGCATACGTGCATACATACGTACTTCTTAGGCACAGACATAAAAGCATTGTTACCTATACTCACATACAATGCTTTAACCAGTTTTGTTAGGCACCAATATCGTTTCGCTTGCATGCAATTGCAGTGAAATGTGTAATCTATCACTGAAAATGGTGCGTCCAGCCGGCTATCGGGACAAATGGTGAAGCCAAAGGACGATCAAGTTTGCCGGCCCAAAATTTAACTTGTTTGAGCTGGATGACAATTTTGTCAACGGTATAAAATACATTGCTCAATTTGTGACAGATAGCCATCTCAAATTTAACAATCGGCCTGCAAACAAAGAAAAAATGGGAAGAGGGTGCACGTTGGTATTACGCCTACGCCGACCGGCGGAAATCACCGGGTGGTCAACTTTGCGCGGCCCGTAATTTTAAGAAAGTTGGAGTCTAATAACTTTTTAGGACGGAATCTCATATATCACACAATATGTGGCAGACAGACACCCTAAGTTTAATAATCGGCCGGTAAATAAAGAAGCGCGAGCTAAGCTTCTGACACGCACCCGCTAATGACATTTATCCCGATAACCGGCTAGACGTACCCCTGATAATCGGTATTTGGCAGCATTATTTATATAAATAGAAGGTATGTGCATGGGCGTCGAAGGAAGAGGGGACGGGGGACGCGTCCCCCAAACATTTTCTGATTTTAGCATTACGTCTATGGGCGGTGCATAGAAAGAATCAACTTCGGACCCCCCCCTTCCAATTTTCGGAAGCTGGCAGCGCAACATGAGAGCGGATCCACTGGGTACATGAGAGCGGAGCCACTGGGTACATGAGAGCGGATCCACTGGGTACATGAGAGCGGATCCACTGGTCACATGAGAGCGGAGCACTTGGTATTGTGCAGAGCGGTCACTGGTACATGAAGAGCGGAAGTTCCAACTGGTACCATGAGAGGGCGGATCCACTGGGTAATGAGAGCGGCATCCACTGGGTACATGGAACGCGAAAAGCCATGGGTAACATGAGATGTAGCGGAGCCACTGGTATATGAGAGCGTGCGAGCCACTGGGTAGCAGTAGAGCGGAGCACTGGGTACATGAAGCAAGCTGGAGCTGGGTACTGGAGCGTGAGCCACTCGGGTACAAGAGCGAGCCACTGGTTACATCGAGAGGGAGCCACTGGGTATCGAGTGAGAGGGGAGCACTGGGTAATGAGTAAGCGGAAGCCACTGGGTAATGGAGAGCGGAGCCACTGGGTCACATGAGAGCGGCAGCCACTGGGTACTATGAGAGCGGATCCACTGGGTAATTGAGAGCGGATCGACTGGGTACATGAGAGCGGAGCCACTGGGTACATGAGAGCGGAGCCACTGGGTACATGAGAGCGGAGCCACCTATTTACGCTCACTTAGCCATGACGTCACTGGTGGAATTCCCGGAATTTCGCCGCCCTGCGTCGCTACCGTCGCCGGTCCACCGTCTTTGTCGAAGCGCCGGCCGATGTCCGGCAGAAATAATGCAGAGGTGCGCCCCACGATTGGCTGGCAGGGCTTTGTTTGCCTGTCGTTGCCGTGCCGACTGACGAGCTCGTGTGACTCGTGTGACCGCGGCCTATATGGCCTGGGGCGCTGCAGTGACCACTGGACGGCCGACTGACCAGCAGCAGCAGGCCGACTGACACTCACACCACAGGCACGGTCAGTCAGTCCCCCTCAACAGCCCGCTCACCTGGTAATGGTAAACAGCTGTGCTTATGACGTCATTATGTCATTTGTTTGATGTGTATTTTGATGTGCAGACATTGATAAGTGAGTGTTATGTTTAGTCTTGGTCGATTGGTCATATTGTTTCGCATTGGTTATGTGTTGGCTTTAGCATTATTTTAGCTTACAATATTAACTTAAGCTTATGAACTGAAGAATACACGGCATCTGTGATCTAATGTGGCAATCATGTTTAATAAATACCGCATAATTTTAGGTAGAGTAGATGTTATTCTTCGGCCATTTTCGGTCTCCAGTCAACCATCCCTTGTTACAAAATGCTAGCTTAGCTGTGAACATCTGTGGCATGCCTCTGTTAATTATCTTTTTTCACACTATGACTCCTCCTGTGCAGGTTTTCATCTGTAGTTTCCCTCGAGAGTCGAGATGCGTGAAATAGTCCACATCCAGGCGGGACAGTGTGGTAACCAGATCGGCTCTAAGGTACACCACACGCACCCACGCACATACGCACTCTCACGCACAAAGGCACATACGCACCCTTCATACACGTACTTACTCACACTCACACACACACACACACACACACGCGCACCCATTCACAGTTAACACGCGCTATCTCTCGCACACACGCACATGAGGTCAGCAGTCGGGTCCAGCGGTGCGATAACCGTTTCGTCCAATTAACTGCACGTGCACGACATTGCACGCCACGAGGAGCACCCTAGCTGGCTTTGATTTGTTAAGCGCCACTGATGTTCATGTGCAGTAGCAGGGACGTATTTACGGGGGTCACCGCACCATGCCCCCCCCCCCCTTGGGCGCCGGAGGCTCCCTCATGGACCGAAGGCGCCCTCCCACATATCTTCAAAGCGCCCCAAATGCTTTCAGAGGCGCCCTCCCACATGGCTCCAAAGGCGACCTCCATACACCTCTTACGCTTTCCCACATATTTTCAAAGGCGCCCTTTGATAAGCTTCTGAAGGTGCCTTCAAACATACCTCCAATGGCGCTCTCCCATATACATCCCAATGTGCCATCCGATACAAATATGAAGGCGCCTTCCTACATACCTCCCAAAGCGCCTCCCCCATGCACCTTTGAAAACGCTCTCCCAAAATTCTTCACTCTACAGGCTCCAAAGGCGCCCTCCGATACGTCTCCGATGGTGCCCTCCCACATACATTCAAAGGCGTCCTCGATTACACTTTCGGAGGTGTTCTCCGATACATATACGAGAAGACGTATGAAGGCGCCCTCCGATACATCTCTGAAGACGCTTCCAATACTCAAGGCCCACCGATACGATTCACCTCGTGAAGCATAGGTTGTATGGGTGCCTAACCCAAGCCCCAGCCAGCGAAGCCGCATGAAGTTGAACAAGGGACCAAGAGCCGACCCAGACAGACGATTCAGTTTCATTAGCCATGCCCGGTTCGGCACCATTGTAAAATTAGAGGTACAGATAGTTTTATTTTCATCGAAAATTTGCAAAATTAATTCGAACATATTTACTTGCATGCTAGTTGGACGATAACAAAATACGCACAGCTGTGTGATTGTGTGGGGCTTTTGACTCATCGAACACTTTTCGGTCAACATTGTCATACTGGATCAGACTTTGGATCGGACATGAGTTGAGATTTAAAAATCTTTCACCACCGCTAGGTACTTACCCATATGTATTGTTCGAATAAAATTGTAAAAATGTATTGTTTTAGTGTCCTATATCACTTATTAACATATTTACCTGGTTAAACATCTGGTGGACAAGTAAAAAAATAACGGCTAGCGACATAACTTAAAAACTGTCATACCCATGCCCACCCAGTACCCATGAAAAGTCGAAAAATGCATACCCAGCCCAGACATGGGAAGAATTTGAGTAGGCAACCCATGGTGCTGCCACGATCATTGAAAACACTGGCTCTGGAAACGCCCTTCCACATGGGTCCAAAAGCATCCTCAGATACATATCTCCGATGCCCGAGGGGGGTCATTAGGGCGTCATTCCCACATAGCCGTCCAAAGGCGCATTCGGCGAGTGTGAGGCGGGGCGCCTCTGGGTCTCACAGAGGGTGTCTCTCGAATATTTGGGAGGGCGCCTTGGGCAATGTATATAGGGCCGCCTTCGGAGATATTTGGGGAGCGGCGCCTTACTAGGGGTATCGGACTCGGAGAGCGCTTTTAAGGCTGGGGGGGGCGCAGTTTGTAAAGTTGTATGAGGTTTCCTTCGGAGTATTGGCAGTGGGTGGCACTTCAGGGAGGTGCATCGGCGGAGTGGGGCCAGTTTGGAGGGTATGTGGTAGCGAGGAGGGGGGCGCCACTCAAGGAAATGTAAGGAGGCTGCAATCCTCACTGGCTCAACGGGCGGCACTAGTGCGGTTAGACAACAGTTATTTGCATGGGAACCGGGCGGCCGTTGAGCGTGTGTGTGGGTTTGGCGCCACTTGAGGGCTTGCCCACCCCCCCCCCCTTGGCGGATTTATAAATACGCCACTGTGCAGGAGTGATTTTCGTTTGTCTGCTAACCACTGTGTAATGATTGGGATGGTAACGACTGCTCGTACTGATGCATCTTAGATGGGATAAGTAGGAAACGATATTTCAGCGTTTTCATGTTACGATAAAATTAGCAAAAATATTTGTATGTTTATTCCACCAGATTCCAATCATAAAGCCTTCGGCTGAGTCTATTTCGGTCAATAGTTAAAGCACTAACCGAATTCGAGCCGCTTTGACAACAACGACGACGGAAATTGTCGGTTGCGTGACTGGGAGTTTTTTTTTTTTCAGCGCGCACGAGACAGTCTCGATTGTTTATGGCACGAAAATCAGCCATTAGAGAATCAGGCCTTTCGTCCCTTTAAAGGCAAATGGCTCGCCCTGGCAGACTAAAGCCCAGGCTATACTATGCGTGATTGTACGCAAACAACGCACGGTTTTTGCAAGTTTGCGTCTTTTGCGTAGTCTGAAAATGTTCAGCTGATAGAAAATGCAGATGTGGACTGAGCTTAACACTGGAACAGTCAGCAAAGTCCGCATGGAAATATCAGCCGCAAATTGCAAAGACGCATGACGCAAGTTAGCGGAGCAACGACGGGCATAAAAAGTTCAGAAAGTTGTGATACTTGTTTGCGTGTTTCTGCAAGATGCGTTGGGTCTGGACAGTGGGTGGTCGTATCGAGACGGAATGCCGTTGGTTTTTGCTTGATTTAGTGGATGAGATAAGAGTGAAACTTGTCGTGTGGGATGACAGCCATATGGGTACTCGAGATATGATATACGCTCCCGTAACATGCAATAAGATGGTGGGAGAGTAGCTAATACGATGGTTATCGAAATGGATGATGAGTAGAGTAAGGGAGAGACGATCTGTGAGTGCTAAAGACTTGTGTTGATCGGTTGCCACCGCGTAGATCAACGACGCCCAAGTGGTTGTACAGGCAGCAAAGTGCAGCGCCACGTATTACGCATTTGCCTTTCGCGGATCGACTTGCCCAAATGCTATTCACGCCTTGGTTGTCCGCTGCTATAAGGGGCGGAGGTAGGGTGGGGAGGTAGATCGACAGGATTTCTGGACGTCATGGAGCAAGAACACTGGCAAGACTTTGGGGCGAAATAAAAGTGTGCGGACCTTTTCCGGGGAACGAGTCAGCATGACATCCGCTGCCACGGAAACTGGATCAGGAAGCAGGGAACTTCACGGGAACAACGGGGAACTCAGGAACTATCACGCTCACGGAACACGGAGCTCACGGAACTATCACGCTCACGGAACACGGAACTCACGGAACTATCACGCTCACGGAACACGGAACTCACGGAACACGGAACTCACGGAACACGGAACTCACGGAACACGGAACTCACGGAACACGGAACTCAAGGAACACGGAACTCACGGAACTATCACGCCTGAGCTTAACGGTTCCGAAAAAATGCGGTGGTTTAATATGTCGCTAAAAACTTAAATCCAATCAAAGTCAAGCTGGACCGTTTAATTGTGCACTGATATTTACCAAGAGCAGAGCAAATAGTGTTTGTTTTGGTTGAAGTCTATGGAAGCAGAAGCTTTTTCACTTTGCATTATCTGACGATGATTATTGGGGTTTATGAGCTCACCGAATACTATGGTCATACGACATCCATTATGATCAATATCAAACCTGTGTATAAGTTATAACCGTATGTAACTAACAGCAGTTAGTGTCCGGTGAACAATCAGCATACTGTCGGCTGCAGGCTGTCGACTGTCTGCCCTAGTCCATATATATAGGCTGATATTTTTACCGTATATATTAATGTCGCTCTGTCGCTCTTACTATGCCCTTTCTTTTTTAGGGGAAAAATGTTTTGGTTTGGTGGCTATTTATTTTATCACCCCGTCTATATTTTTTTTTTGCTTTTAACACTCAGACTGATTCTTAAACCAGAGTTTCTACTTAAAGGGAGTGTGCCTACTCTTTTGAAATGTCAAATATATTTTTACTACGGTAAGAAGCTATTGCTTGATTATTGGTTACGATAAAAATCACGTGGTGGAGCCCTTTAATTGTAATTCTTTAACTTATATCTGTTTTGCATTTGTTTGTTTTTCAAGCTCATACGATGTCACTATAAAAGAGTAGCAAAGATGTTACCTATAATGGACAGGGCACTAAACGACGATAAACAACTTTATGAGGCAATGGTATAGGTTCTGTTTAGAATGATCCGAGAATCGTGTTCGGCAGTGTTTACAGTGCTCAACCGAGTTGGTTTTGCTATTGGCAGGCTAACATACAATGCTAGGGTTGGTAATTTAAAGAGCAATGCTTTTAGTAGCTGAAAGTCTCTGGACGAATAATGCGATAATAATAGGCCCATGGAGAATGAGATTTGAGACATTGGAATATCTTAGCAACTTAAGTTTCTGGGGAAATGAAAGTACAACTGGCTATTAGAAAATATGTTCTACAGACTAGTGTCAACAACTCCACATGACCAATGTGAGTAGGCACACTCCCTTTAACACATTTTAAAGGGGGGGGTAATGACCGTTTCATAAAGCAAGTGAAATGCATACTGTACCTAGACTGGAAGTTGAGATCGTTTTATACGTATACCTAAAATTGTTGGCATGTTTCCTATATAAATACTGGAACGTGAAATAATTTGTATTTGAAATATATAAGCGTTCCACACTGAAACCGTGCAATAGGGGAAACTCAGCAAAATTTTGGTACCGGTTAAAACGTCGAACAGATCACTATTTCTATATGTTATAACTGGTGTGTGAAAGTTATCTTGAAATAGAGGAAAAATACGTTCACCGATGATCATTATCATATTTAATGGTCTTGAGACACAATTAATTATAAAGACGAGATGAATTATATACCTATGTCATTTGCTTGCCTTTGGTAGTCAACACATTGCACTTTTAGCGGACATTTCAATATTTCCAGCCGTAAGGCAATTGCCCTTAGACAATCTAACTTACTATTTAACGAAAGTATGTCATTCTGTCTGTCTGTTCTTTAGTTTGGTGTTTGGTGTTAGGGAGAGACCGCTTCAGTTCATTAGAACTATTGCGCAGTCACGGGATGAAGGAGAAGGGGTAAAGTGGGTCACAATGGGCCGCTGACCGGGCAGCCGCCCATGGACAGGCCCTTCCCCGCAGGACGAAGCTGCGAGAGGCCACGGCCATGCAGACGACCACCACTCCCGGGGGAATCGGTTCGAGGCGCGTCACTTGCCGGTGGCCAGCGGCCAGCAGACCCGGTTAAAACGTCGGCGTGACACGAGGATATAGGACGGGCAGTAGGCCCAGGATTAAGGTGGATGAACTGTTATTCATCCAACCTTTTCCTTTAATCTTATCTATCATAATACATGTTATGTAGTTTCGACACATTTAGCATTGAATAGTATCTAAGAAATCATTTTGCAGATCGCATGACAACATGTGTGTATATTATTCTGTTCCCTACATTTCCCAACATCAAACCGTCCTCTTACAAGTTAAGATAATGTCTGACTGTGTTAGAGAGAAAAAACACGACACAACTTCCACCGATAATACCGCTGTCCGCCCTCTGATGAGCGGAACTTAAACTATACGCAACCTGCGAGACACGAGTTGCAGTTTGTTGCACACCAGCGCCACCTATATAGATATTTGCTAAATGCGCACACAAGCAACACCTATAGCACGGAGAAGGGGCTTAGCAGTAAATGTAAAAAATATAGCCGTGCCGTTCGCACCGAATTGAAAAGTCTTTAAATCACAAACCACGATCTTTTGACGGGTGAGCACCTCGGTAATATGACGAATACAAAACGTATAAATGCAATCTGCATACACAGATCGTCCAGCGGAGCGGACGGGCTAGCAGTTAGCACTAGTACATTCTATTGCAAAAGTGACCGTGAGGGTGAAACTTGAAAGGCTTGGCCTGAGTGGGTACTCGGGACAATTTGGGCACCAATGTGATCCGTTTCACCCGAACCTCAAACTGGATAAAGTGAGGATGTTAAGGATGTGTTCTGAACGCTACATTCCCGGCGGGAATCCCTCGAATCCCCCGAGGGCATTTTATTCTGCTGCAGTTCGGCAATGTACTCATTCATAGGTATTCCTGTTAACCCTGTATTCCTGTTAATATCATATCACTGGAACAGCCCTTGCATTGATTGCATCTTTCTTACACGACTGTCAGCAGTGTGTGGTGCTCAATGGCCAAACGTCCTCTTGGGTCCCGGTGACTTCTGATACGCCGGAAGGCAGTCTGTGTCGCCTCTTCTGTTCTTTTTGGTTTATCAATGACTTACCATCGCATGTTCAATTCGGGATGTCTTATGTTACGCTAATGAGATAAGATCCACCGAGACAGTGCGTTGACCAAGCAGACGCTGACTTGCTGCATGCTGATCCGCTCGCCTTGTACCTGGGTGCGTCGACGTGGAAACTTAAGCTATAACGCATCCAAGTTGTAAGTCAATTTACCATCACTTAAGTCAGCCAGCCCATTATCAGATCACTATGCAATAGGAGGAAGGTTTTAGAACGTGTGGACCAAATGCGTGACTTAGGAGTAAGTTTTAGATCGGCAAGCTGACATTTGAAATCGCATATTTGACTGCATCGTAGAAAGAAAGGGAATATGGCACTGGGTCTCATGATTCGATCACTTCAGGCCGGTGGGAGAGGACGAATAATCAGTCCGGTGCGTTGTCCGCGGCTTACTAGCTAACGTCCGATCTGTTGCTCGAATACTGCAGTGTGGTTTGGAGCGGCAAGCTAAAGACCCATAGGATCGCATCGAGCGCAATATTGTAGCGGGGTACATCTCCTAAATATGGTGGGTGGTGGGATGAAACTCGCTGCCACGCGGACGCGGCTCGCGAATAACGCTGGGTCCAGCCACGGTAACGGGGAGGGGACGTCTCCGGTTACTAGTAGCGATTAGCAACTGTCGTCAAACCGGCAAGTCGACGCGTGGACTCGAGCGGCGGCGGTCGCGCCGGCCGGCGGAGAACACACAGCAGAGGAGAGAGGGAGGCGGAGGAAAGAGGACGCCGAGCGATGGGGACCTTCACCAGCCGGCCCACGGCCTGCTGACGGAGGAGGCGACCTTCTGACCTGGCTCAGCGTCACTCGGGCGGACCCGTGGTTAACCGGCCGGACAGGCTGACGACCGTCACCAGCCGACCCACGGCCGGCTGCCGTGACATGCCATTGTAATGTAAAATGTATGTGTATCAATTGTAATGTAATAGGGTGCATAGAGTGTGCCGTTTAGAGTATTGATATTGCAGTGCATTGTGTGAATAGGAATAGCCGGTCTGGACAGAACTGAAGGGAAACTGTTTGGTTATATAACTAATGGGGGTCCACTTCTTCTCCTTTCAAGTTGCAGGGACGCAACTAGTCCGTTCTGATTTTTATATGTAGCAAGCTACATCTGCATTCAGCGGTTAAAAATGCATCGAGCCTGATTTCCTCAAACAAAGAATCATCCGAATCCACCGCCGGCCGTCGAGCCTCCCACGGCTCCCTATGCCATGCGAAAAATACCCCACACCAAGCAGTATCTTATTCACTGGGGCGACGACATGATATCAAGACTTAAAACAGTGCGTGTAGGAAAAAGCACGTCATCTCCCGCCAAGACGAGGCAGCAGCAGCCGCAGACCGTCGAAAAATTGTGACGGCAAGAGGCATCAAACACCTAAAACAAAACATACGCCGACAGTCATCGGGTCTCCTTCTCCATCTGACGAATAGCACCCCTCTCAAGTAACGCGCAGCTCCACGGACGGCACAACGAAAAACAGCGCCCCACGCCCGCAAAAACGGGGGGAGGGGGGTTGAATCGCAAGTCATCACCGCCAGCGAAAGGCAGCAGTATTAGCGCGCCAAAAGGTGGAAAGATTCACCAATCAGAAGCAGAGGGCCTGCCACGCCCCGAGCCATGATTGGACGAGTAGGGGACATAATACCGCCGGAGCATCTCGAGGGAAGAGGACAACAGAGAAGAAGACACTCAACACAAAAGACGGATAGGGGCAGAGGAGGAAGAGGAGGTCGTCGTGTGGACCCGGGCGGCGACGGCCGCACCGGCCGGCCCGGCTCAGCAGAGGAGAGAGCGAGAGAAAAGGGCAGAGGAGGAACAGGAGTCGACGCGTGGACCCCAGCGGCGGTGGAGAGGAGAGAGCGAGGAAGAGCACAGTCAGGACTCACAGGGACGGACGGAGACGGCGAACAGAAGAGGAGCACGGCGCCGGCTCGCAGAGGAACAAGCTGCGGTGACGAGACAAAGAGCGGACGCGCTAAGACCGGCAGTAGGGAGGCGGCAACGGACGGCAGCGGACAGCGCATGAAAGGAAAAAGGGAGGCAGTGCAGCCCCGGACAGCACGGACAGCGGGCCGGACAGCAGAGACAGCGCGGAGCAGCGGACAGCGCGGCAGCAATGACAGCAACCGGACAGCAGAGACGCGCAGAACAGCAGCGCAGCGCCGGGACAGAGTGTCAGGCCGGACACAGTGACAGCGCCGGACAGCAGCGACAGCAACGGACGGCAGCGGACAGCGCCGGACAGCAATGACAGCACCGGAAAGCAGCGACAGCGACGGACGGCAGCGAACAGCGCCGGACAGCAGCGACAGCGCCGGTCAGCAGCGACAGCAACGGACGGCAGCGGACAGCGCCGGACAGCAGTGACAGTGCCGGGCAGCAGCGACAGCGTCGGACAGCAACGACTGTAGTGACAGGTGGCAACGGGCGGCGACAGCGGACAGCGAAAGCAGTTACATCTGAGGCCAACGGCTTTAGAAGTAACTTGCTGAGCTGCCATCCTTCCCGGTCCTATACCCAACATCTTACCAGGCCCGGTGACAGACAAACTTAACCGTAGTCAAGGGGAAACTGAAGCGGAATTCAAGGAGATTAAATTGAGCGGTCTGTCCAGACTAGAGTTCGACATGGCTGCACTTTTCCTTGGCCAAGCCACCCCACAGCCATGGCATCTCAGCCACAGCCAGCCACAGGCACTCCCAAATGTCAATGGCTGGCCGTTGGCCAGCCGTGAGGATTTTCGTAAATTTATATTATGGGCTTATTTCTATTCTACTGTTATGGCAACATGCCAAGGTTTGTTTTAACCACGATTGGTTTGATAAGATTGATGACAACAAATTTCAAGGTAGACCTATGCAGCATCAGCCGTAGTCACAGCCATGATCTCTAGAGATTTTTCCAGTCGGCCCACCCCATTAGCCATGGGGTTCGGCCAGCCATGGGGATAGCCGCCCCATGTAGAACTCTAATCCAGACCCGTTTTCTTAACATAAGGAGGTAGCAGACTTGTAAATGACTCAGAGTCGAGTTGGGCGTTGACTCAAGAGTCAGACTTTTTTGGCCGAGTCAGGACTTGAGTCGATTATATTTGTGAAAACCGCGCTTGGGTCAAGATTTGAGGCAATTCACTTTATTTGAAAGAGCGTTGAGTCAAGAGTCGAGTCGATTCACTTTGTTTTGAAACAGCGCTTGAGTCATGAGTCACATGGATTCTTCGAAATTTAGTTAGAGTCGCTGATAACTCAAATATATTTTGGGGTTTAATTGAATGTAAATGGCATTTGTGAAAACATGTGCATAATCATAAGTCCTTATCAATGACATAATCAACATAACAACAATCGTCAATAGCACACTGACACACCACCAAGTTATTGGGGTACTATTGCTATACCACCATTTTTTATATCATAAATGGTAAAATACTACGCAGAACAATACTACACATCTTCAAGCTTGACTGGTTCCTAGATAATGGGTTTAGTTGCCTGATGGCTGTATGAAATGTTAATGCTAACAACGCATCCTGACCAGAGAAATACAAAAGGAAGCTTAGGTCAACCTCTCCCAAACCTTGACAGTCAATAGGTAATGGCACAGTCTTGAGCCTGGTTTGATAAACTGTTTTTTGGTCTTGTGCTTGGTTAGGGCGATATAGCCAAAGCTGGCTAGACGTAGGTAACACCAAGATATATTACTATTACCTATATACAACAGGTAGTCAGAGGTTAGATATGTAGCTTTTAACTGTTCGAATATCTGGCGCGTTAAGCACGCATTCAGCGACGCAAACAACATTCCTTTGTAGAATTTATATTTACAATTTATAGTCATACTGAAGATATAACTATATATACTTCGGTTGGCAGAAAAAAAAAAGTATTAGTCATATTAGTATATATTAGTTAGTTATTAGTCATAATTAACGTATTAATATAGTAGTTATTAGTTATATATTTAATTAGTTATTAGTCATAATTACGTCATTATCACATTTTTTATGAGCATTATTGTATAGCAGTTATGAAGTCTGCGATGTTTTGTGGTGAGGATGCTGGTGCTCAGGCTAGGGCTTGTACCGTGCACCTCTAACTCCTCAAGCTGCTCACTTGGTCCAGTCGTATTCTTTAACACAGAGCGTTGCAGTTGGAGCAACTAAGAGGAGGTTAGAGGCGCGACTAGAACAGGCCCCAGGCCTCACGCGTCTTTCTGCGATAGGGCCTGTTCCAGTCGCGCCTCTTTTCCCCTCTTAGTTGCTCCAACTGCAACTGCTCTTTGCTAAAAAAATAAGACTGGACCAAGTGGGAGCAGGTTTGAGGAGGTTAGAAGTGCGACGAGAACAGGCCCACAGGATCCTCGAAAAAGCTTATTGATGTCCTTTTGACACCGCAAATCTGTTATCTGGCATCCTTCATTCCCCCTAAATCTGTGAATTTGACCAGGTTTTGACGCAGACGAACAATTGCGATGCGAAGATTTGCGTATACGAAGTTTCGCGGATATGAAGAAATGTGAGACGATGATTTGCCGATACGAAGAAATGGGAGACGATGAAACGCGACACGAAAAAATGCGCTACAAAGAAAAGCGCTACGAAGAAATGCTAGGTGAAGATTTGTCCGAACGCCAGGAATATTACATACAAATTATAATTTTACTTTAATGTCAGTTTTCTGCTTTTCGATATTTTCATCCCCTTCCATCGTTACCTTGTCGTATCTAAGTGACGCACCGCTCTCGACTGCATAAACAATCCTGAATGTAAGACTGTGCCGTTTATCTTTTCACCAGACTGGTGGTTAGAATGTGTCATGTGATCCATAAGTGTTCCTGAGCATGTATGTAAAAGCATGTATGTTTGTGAGCTGATTG